>VSMD01043013.1:272278-311378 GCA_008750895.1 Mirza zaza
TTTCCCCCCCCCCCCCCCCCATAATCTTACTAGACTTATCATCTCCAAAGTCTTTTCCAGGTACGAAATCCAAGATTTGTATGGCTTTACAATAATTGTCCATGGATAAATAATCATAGAATCACAGCTTCTTAAGAGATGACAAAGATGACCCTACTTTAAGTTTCTTCATAGTACAATCCCTTTTGCGAAATTCTGAACATATGTGGAGCTCGCTCGCTCCCTTCTTTGAGTCTATAAGACGGTCAGCAAACTTCCGCTAGAACCCAGGGAGCCCCACTGGCCTCGTTTGTCTAAACCAGACTTTGATGCAATCTGTTGAGCAGAGAGAAGCAGAACCAAACCAGAATGAAGTCTCATTAAGGCAAACAGGGATGAAATGTCAGGCTGCGAACGGCGAAGCTTATTTCCGCGTCTCAACAGATGGCTGGGAAAACAATGTCTTGTGGATCTGGCTGGTACAAATTACACACAAAGAAGCCATATAATGACAGAGCGTGTATGTCTATATAATGACAGAGCGTGTATGTATTATAGTATCTGTGTGTATTTAACATAGCAATTCATACATACAAATCAGGACTTCTCAATCTTGGTGCTATTGACATTTTAGGTCAGATAATTCTTTATTTTGGGGGGCTGTGAACTGTAGAATATTTAGCAGCTTCTACCCATTATATACAGGTATACCTCGGAGATATTGTGGGTTCAGTTTCAGACCACAGTGATAAAGTGAATGTCACAATAAAGCAAGTAACACAATTTTTTTGTTTTCCTAGGACATATAAAAGTTATATTCATATTACACTGCAGTGTATTAAATGTGCAATAGCATTTATCTAAAAAAAAAGCAATGTATGTATGTACCTTAATTAAAAGGTAGTTAAAAAAGTTTATTGCTAAAAAAATTCTAATGATCATCTGAGCCTTCAGGGGGTCACAGTGTTTTGCCCGTGGAGGGCCTTGTCTCGATGTTGAGGCTGCTGGCTGATCAGGGTGATGGTTGCTGAAGGCAAGAATGGCTGTGTCAATTTCTTAAAATAAGACAACAATGAAGTTTGCTGTGTGGATTGACTTTTCCTTTCATGAAAGTTTCTCTGTAGCATGTGATGCTGTTTGATAGCATTTCACCCAGAGCAGAACTTCTTTCAAAATTGAAGTTAATTCTCTCAAAGCCTGTTGCTGCTTTATCAACTAAGTTTATGTAATATTCTGAATCCTTTGTTGTCATTTCAGTGTTCACAGAATCTGTACCAGGAGTAGCTTCTATGTCAAGAAATCTTTTTTTTTTACTCATCCATAAGAAGAAACTTCTCAGCTGTCCAAGTTTTGTCATGAGGATACAGTGATTAAGTCACATCTTCAAGCTCTACTTCTAATTCTAGCTTTCCTGCTATTTCTACCACATCTGTATTTACTTCCTCCACTGAAGCCTTGAACCCCTGGAACTCATTCACGATGGTCAGAATTAACTTCTTCTAAACTACTTTTAATGTAACCAAATCAGAATGAAGTCTCATTAATGTTGCAATTTTGACCTAGTCCCAGGAATCACAGACATTCTTAATGGCATCTAGAATGGCGAATCCTTTCCAGAAAGTTTTTAATTAACATTGCCCAGATACATCAGAAGAATCACTATCTATGGCAGGTATAGCCCTACTAAATGTATTGCTTTAATATTAATACTTGAAAGTCAAAATTACTTCATCATCCAGTGCTGCAGAATAGCTGTTGTGTTAGCAGATAGGAAAACATTAACCTCTTTGTACATCTATCTCAGCACTCTCAGGTGATGAGATACATTTTAATAAGCAGTAATATTTTGAAAGAAAATCTTTTTCTCTGAGCAAATCTCAGCAATGGGCTTTAAATGTTCGGTAAACCATGCTGTAAACAGATTTGCTGTTGTTTAGGCTTTGTTGTTCTATTTAGAGAGCACAGGCAGAGTAGCAGATTAGCATAATTTTTAAGTGCTCTAGAATTTTTAGAATAGTGAATGAACATTGGCTTCAACTTAAAGTCGCTGATTATATTAGCTCCTAACAGCTTGTTCTTTGAAGTTCTGAAGCCAGACATTGACTTCTCCTCTCTAGCTATGAAAATCCTAGATGACATCTTCTTCCAATATAAGGCTATTTGATCTACATTAAAAATCTATTGTTAAGTGTAGTCGCCTTTATCAATTATCTTAGCTAGAGCTTCTAAAAAATTATCTTAGCTATAGCTTCTACATTAGTACTTGCTGCTTTACCTTGCAGTTTCATGGTATGGAAACAGCTTCTTTCTTTAAACCTAATTAACCAGCCTCTACTAGCTTAAAACTTCCCGTCTGCAGTTTTTTCACCTCTCTCAGCCTCCACAGAAGAGAGTTAGAGCCTTGCTCTGGGTTAGGCTTTGGCTTAAGGGAATGTTATGGCTGGTTTGATCTTCTATCCAGAAGATAGATAGGACTCTTCCTTTCATTTGAACACTTAGAGGCCATTGTAGGGTTATTAACTTTCTTAATTTTAACACTGTTGTGTATCAGGGAATAGGGGGCCCAGGGAGTGGGAGACAGATGGAAGAAGGGCCAGTCCATGAATTAGTTAGAATACAAACAACATTTATGAATTAAGGTTGCTATCTTATTTGGACATTGTTTGTGGTGCCCTGTAACAATTATAATAGTGACATCAAAGATCACTGATCACAGATCACTATAACATATAGTAATAAAAAGTTTGAAATATTGTGAGATTACCAAAATGTGACACAGAGACATGAAATGAACACATACTGTTAGGATGTCACCAATAGACTTGCTTGACACAGGGTTGCCATAAACTGCCAATTTATAAAAAATGCATTGTGAAGTACAATAAAACAGAATGCAATAAAATGAGGTATGCCTATACTAGTAGCATCCTCTTTACCTAGTTTTGATATCAGAGGTGTCTCTAGACATTGCTACATGTTCTCTGGGAGGGATACATATACAAACACAAACATGTACATGAAAATATTCATATATATATATATATACACACACACACATATATATCAATGACATCTGATCTAGACTTACATGGTATTTTGAACCTCATGAATAAATTTTCTAAATTTTTAGAATTAGAAGGGGTTGGGATATCCAGCCCAACCATGTAATTTTAAAGATGAAGGAAAGAGTAGATGTAAGATAATGACTATATACCCAGCTACTATTACTCTATCTTTTGTTATTAGACACAAGAATACCAGCACTGGAAGAGATCTCACCTTCCCCCAATCCAGTCTCCATTTTACAGACGAGAAAACTAGATCTCTGCTTTTTGTTTTTCTACCCTTTTACCCATTACACTGGTTGTTTGAGTCACTTGCTTTGACAGATTTGGTATTAAGTGAATCTTAATTTTATCCTTCAAGGTGGTAGAATTTGTGCCCAGTCACTGGAAGAGACAACCTTTACAGAGCATGTTCCCTTTCATCAGTTAAGAGAGGACTGGCTGAGACAGCCAGGCTCAGGCGTCACCCTGCTGAGTTCCACTTAGGTCCCACTGCAGCGAGAACACAATTATCTAGTCAATTGCTGTGGAGGGAACATCATCTCCAAAACATGACCAAGTTCACACCACCGTAATTAATCAGACAACTGCTCAAACGCAATGGTGGTTAACACCTCACAGACTTGGAACTGTCTTTTTTAACCCGAGGAGACACTGTTCACGTTAAGGTTGAACTCTATTTACAGAAGCTGAGTACCACATTTGGATGCTAATTAGCAAAACAGTACCCACAATGCAATCTGATTAAGTGTTTCACCTCCGGGTGGAAATGCATTAGGTAAACAATGTTGTAAATAAAATAAGATTGTGTCAGTAGAATATATTTGCCATGGAAAAATATTTAAAATCCCTCATAAAAAATAGCACTTCATATTTTTTAAAGCTGTCCTAGAATTACTGCCTTTTAAAAATGAAGCTTTTGGGGATTATCATGACAGGTCTATATGAATAATTTCTTTAAAAGAGCAAAAAGAGTTGCTATGTGCATTAATTGCATGAAAATATACATCAGGAGCTTGGAAGGGGGGTTGGTTGTAATTTGCAAAATGCTAGTACTGTACAGGGTTTTCGACTGTAGTGATACTACATTATCTTCACATGTTTGAGGGCATGGATAAGACTTATTCAAACTTTTAGTTGACAAGCATTTTTCCTTTGAAAACTCAAGGTGCTCATTTTCCATTAGCTTTTGAGCTACTAGTTTCACAGCATTTGAGGATTCCTGAATTTCTGTGCATATTGGTTTTTCTACTCATCGACATTCATATATACAAGCAATTATTATTATGAATCACATGATAAAGCTGATTTTACAGCACCAAGGTAAAAAGAAATCTGTATTTAATCTCTATTTGTACTGGAATGAAGTATTCTTAAATCTGATAAAGTCAATTCTTATTCAAAGAGCAATCACAACATAGTTAAAAAAAATGAGCAATCCAAGCAAGCAGAAGGTGTAAAGGAGCATTTATCAGACACCGGGAGAAAAGGGACAGAGGGCTGTTAGGTGAGGTATCCAGTTAGAACTCAACTAGCAAAGCAAATCTCTGTTAGGTATCACTGATAAAGGTCAAGGGGAACAGAGTTATGACAGTGAACTTTAAAAACACTGACAGGAAGCAAGAGCACTGGTCTCCATGTGCGCTGCCTTGCTACTCACATAAAACCATTAGTCCCTTCACAGAAGGGCTTATTGATTTACACAGACACTCATTTGTCACATCCTGTAGAGTACATTAAAAGCTGCCCAGGTGTTTTAAATGTACTCAGCAAATTTGCCTTCTCACCCGTGTGCAGCCTGGGTTCTTGGCCGTGAGGTAATTTTCAGTGTAAAAGGCTGGATTCAAGAGAAGGCCAGTCATTTGCAAAGGTGGATCCCCAGGTTCTTTTCCTGATGTCTTACTGAGAAGGTGCTCTCGTGGTTGGTGGGCATTGACGGGGAATTCATCATGTAAAGGGAACGGGGCACATTAGATACAGAGGAGGGTCACAAAGGAGGGACAACACACAGTCTTCCTCTTGCTCATCCCCATAAAATTTTCTGACTCCCCACGTAGTCTGTCACTTCACCGGGACATGACTGCCATGTGCCTGGCCCTGTATTACGTATGGGGGGCAGTATGGGGTCATGGATAGGAGAGGGGCTCTGGTACCCACCTATGTAGCTATGAATTCTGATTCTACAACGAATCAGAGCCCTCACCTGGGGTAAGACACTTGCCCTCTTTACCACTCGGTTTCCTAATCTGTAAAACGGGTGTAAAAATAACACCTGGGTCCCAGGTTGTTGCGAGGGTCAAATGGGTGGAGAGCACTGAAGAAGATGAAAGTGATGCTATGCTGTACAACTGTAGCCACTTGCCGCATGTGGCTGTTTATAAATTAATCATAACTCATTAAAACCAAAAATTTAGTTCCTCGGTCACACCAGCCACATTTCAAATGCTAAATGTTTGGCTAAATGGCTACCATGTTAGACAGCACAGATAGAGAACATTTCCAATAACACAGAAAGGTCCGTTGGCTAACACTATTCTAGAGGTTGATATTGTATGTTTTTAATTTTATTAACTAGTTCTTTATAGGCATTATCATTTAATCGGAGGCACAGGCTCATGTCTGAATATCTGATAGTCAATGAAAATCATTTTTATACGCTGACTTGAGAAACTTATGCTGACAGACCTCAACTCATTTTATTTTTATTACATTTTTTTCTTCCAAATCATGTTTTCATCTTTATCTCAATTTATCCTCACAATATCCTTGTGAGGTAAATACATTAACCATCAATCATTTTCATCTCACAGGAAGGGAAAACAGATATGCGCAGTATACCTACATTCAGATGAGCAAACAATATCTATTTTTGGAGGGTTTCGAGAAGAAGAAATTAGGTAAGGAAGGCTACTTGGGAGGAATGAAATTCTTACTTTTTCCGATTCAAATTTAATATGAGGTTATTAGGGGAAACTGGGAAAATACACAAAAGTATAAAGAAAGCAAAACTTGTTCAAAATTACATAATCCCACCATTAACATTGTACTCTCACTTTCTAGGGGTATAAAATATATGTTGTATATCACAGTTCACTTATGGGGTGATACTTTTTTTTACCAGACACAGAGTGAATATTTTCCCACCCCATTAAAAATTGTTTGGTAACCTACTTAATGAATGTGCAGGATTGTATTATGGAGATATACTACACGCTATTTAACCATTCCTCACTCTTGCTATTAAATGCTGCTGCAAAGGCAGTGCTTGAACATACATCTCATTTTAAATCACAGAGTATTCGGGGGATGGAGCCATGAAATTAGAATTACTGGGTGAAAGCCCTAGAACCTTCTCATAGACTCCTGATACATGTTACCACTTTGCCTTCTGGAAAGGCCGTATCAATTTTTACTTCTTCACCAGCAGATGTGAGACTCACTGCCTTCTCCAACACTGATAAGTGCCATGTAAACATTCCGCCATTTGAACACAAAACATCCTATTCTCTTATTTCACTGTTTATTTCCTTGATTGCGTGTGAGGCTAAATGTTTCCCCTGTTAATTAGCTGATGGTATTTTTTATTCTGTGAATTGTCCTGTCACAGCCCTTGCGCGGCTTCCTGTCACGATATTTCTGTTATGGATTTATATTAAATCTTCATATATTGAAGATAGCAAAAATTGCTTTAGTTCTGATGTTTTCTGTTTGCCTTTTAATTTTGTTTGTAGGATTTTTTTATGTTCATAACTTTTAAATGTTTATAAAATCAAATCAATCTTCTTATTCCTTTGTGACTTCTTTCATTGATTTCATAATCAGAAAGTCTTTTTCCCACCAGAGAGCAATTAAATAGCCACTTTTGTTTTCCTCGAGTTTAATAATGTCTCAATTCTCTTTTTTTGTACATTTACCTCTTTGATCCCCATAGGATTTATATGTTATTCTGTCAAGGAAGTATCTTATTTCTTTCTAAATAGCGATACTTTTGTCCCAGAACATTTCCAGAATCGGTTTTGTTTTCTTATTGATACACAGTATCTCATTTACAATTATTAAGTTCTTCAATATGATAAGATTTACTCCAGGATGACTTATTCTGTTTTATTGATCTACCTTATCTGGGACCATAAACACACTGATTTAATTACTTTCACATCATTTCAATATATGATGCAGCAAGCCAGCATTTGTTATTCCTCTTTTTCTCCAAACATTTCTTAGCTTATTTTTTCTATACGATCTATAGAACCATGTTAAAAGTCCTTCCCATAACCCTACTCTAATCCAACTGATTTTTTTTCTTGTAAAGATTTAATTCAACCTTTATTTTTGGAAAAAGTACCAGCTTTGCAATGATTGGCCTGCCCATCTAGGAACATGGTGTGTCTCTTTATTAAATTCCGTTTTACTTTTCCCAGCAAATTTCATAGTTTTCTTTAAAAGGGTTTTGTACTTTTCTTTAAATAGTATTTTATGACCTTAATTACAAATTTACACTGCATTTTCCCTGATAATTTTTTGAACAATTATTCTTCAATTACAGCAAACTACTGATTTTTGCATATTCATACCTGACCACTTGGTTGTACTCTTTTTATTAATTCTAATGTTTATTACAACTGATTTTCTCAGGATGGTTGTGTATATAATGCCACTTGAAAGTAATTTTTTCTCCCTTCCAATAGCCATGGTTTTATTTCTGATCCACATATGAAGGAACATGGCAGAGCTCTCAAAACAATGTTAACTAAGTATGCTGACTGCTAGTGCTATGGTTCCTGACTACAATTAATATCACCAGCATATTTTCTATATAGAGAATGCTATTGGATAGCAGATAATACTTTTTGTTCTAACTTTCCAAGAGTTTGAAACAGGACTTGATTTGGAATTGACTGAAAGACTTTTGATCTATCATTTTTCTAGGATGGAGTTTGGTTGTCTTTTCCAGATTTGGGTATCTTTCCATCCTGTTCTAACTTCTGGAATAGCTAATAGAGCAAGATAATTATCTAATACTTGAAATTTTACAAGAGTTTGTCCATAGACTGTCTGACTAGAGACACTGAATTCCAATCTAACTATTAATAGATGACGCACAAATTAGCTGTTAATGAAAGTGCCAACAAAATTATAGAAGCAGATGGCTATTTTCTAGATGAGAGATTATACTGTAAAGAGAGAGGTGATATGGACCTTGTACCCCCCACTGAAAACCTGAATTGGATATTGAGACTGATGATGCCACATACATATGAAGAAGGCATGAAAAGGTTTGTACTTTTATATAATGAGCCTTTCTAGGGAGGTCCGGGGAGACTCCCAAGCAGATTGGAGATAGCTTCAGAGCCACAGCATGCACTGAACTTCCCACCTGAGCCAAAGGAGGGAACATTCTGGTTTTCTTGTTAATTTGCCCCAATGTGGGGTGGCATAGGAAGGGATACTGGTGAGGGTTGAAAGCTGTCAGCAAAGATAAAAAATGGAATCAAACTTTTTTATTACAGTTGAGGCTAAAGGAGGAGCAGAGGGACACTGATTTGATGGTGGACAGGGAAGGCATGAAAATTGATGACAGCTAACCTTAGAGGTTTGGGAGGAAGTAAAACAGTGATCCTCCTTCAAATATTCAAAATTGCATGATGGTTAAGGGATTCAGAATATAAAATAATTTTTTTCTTGACATATTTTACTTGTAAGAGTCACTGTTTTGAAGAAAATTTACTGAATTTATCGTACTAGAACTGTGACTTTTGTAGCACAATCAAAATCATTGTTATTGAAATTCCAAAATAATATTTTAAACATGCAAGGGCACAACATAGGGAACTCAGCCCTCCTCCTAGCATCATGTCTTACATTCTGATAAACAATTACCTAGATTAGAACTGCAAAATCCCAACGGATAGGCTTTCTACAGTCATAGGTAACTAAATCAATGGTATATAAAATATGCTTATTAAACACACCAACAGCTAATCTTATTGAGAATTTATTATGTGCTAGACATTATGTTAAACGTTTTACATGCATTACTTCATTTAATCTTCTAGGCAGTCCTATGTGTAGGTACCAATATGACTTGGACCTCACGTTACAGAGGAAGAAAGTGATGTTCAATGAGGCTCAGTAATTTACTTATGATCAGAGAGTCAGTAAATGAGAGGCTAAGTTTGGAACCCAGATCCCTTTTACTCTAAAGCAGCGGTCCCCAACATTTTTGGCACTACGGACCAGTTTCATGGAAGACAATTTTTCCACAGATCTTGGGGTGGAGGTGATGGTCGGGATGTTTCAAGTGCATTACATTTATCACATTTGCAGCTGCTCCCCAGCGGTAGCACCACTGCCTCAGCTCCACCTCAGATCATCAGGCATTAGAGTCTCATAAGGAGTGGATCACCTAGATCCCTCACATGTGGAGCTCACAGTAGGGTTTGCACTCCTATGAGGATCTAATGCCCCACTGATGCAAGAGGAGGCGGAGCTCAGGCAGTGATGCGAGCAATGGGGAGTGACTGTAATTATTAATACATATGAAGCTTTGCTCATTCACCAGCAACTCACCTCCTGCTGTCCTGCTGTGCGGTCCCGTTCCTAACAGGCAGTGGCTCAGGCGTGGGGGGTGGGGAGAATGGCAACACTAATTGTCTTTTTATTTTCCCTCCTTTTATTTCATTATATTATGGGGGGTACAAATATTGTTGGGGTTACATATATTGCCCCTGCCACCCCTCCTCCCCTCTGTGCCAGCGCTTCAAGCGTGTCCAACCCCCAGTTGGTGCACACCATACCCATTATGTAAGTATACTCCCTTCTCCTCCTCCCCCCTCCAACCTGCCCTCCACTCGATAAAAGTTTTGTTTTTTTTTTTTTTTTGACATTTGGTTACATTGTATATCTTTGCCTCTCCCTAAGAAGGGTTAGAGGTAATCCCTTCCCCTCCACAATGCGCCACATCGTTAAGATGTGGCCTCCCCACCCCGAATCCCTGGTGCACAATACCACCATTTGAGCAACATAGTTTTGTCTTTAATCACTAGGCTACAATGAATACTCTACCTATGAACCTACACTCATTAGACTGCTGTGGTTCACAGTGTGGTTCTGAGGTCATTCCAATCTCAACTGGAATTTACTAGCAACTAGAGCAAATTTTTAAACTTCTGCAACTTAATAGTTTCCATATCTGTAAAATTGTGATAGCTTCCCTAGAGTTTCAAAAGTCTGAAAATGATATAATATTTCTAAAAAAAAAACGAGTATCGCCTAACACATAAGATGTACTTAATGTAGGTTAGCTTTTTTTTTTTTTTTTTTTAACCACTAAAGCCATAGGTATAAGCATTACTTTTCACTCAAGAATGGTGACAAAATATTTAGAAAACATGTAAAGAAATATAAATGTCTGGGAAGTGAAAACTTTTTTGTTCATCTTCAACTCTGAACAATTATCATCTAACCAAAGTAAGGCATTTCTGAGGTTGATTATAGACTTTTCCCAACCTAACCTGATTCTTTACTTACAAGGTGAAATATCTTGAGCCCACACCTAAGTCCAACTTGGGCATTTTGGAGATTCAGATCATTGGGGCAGCAAAGTCTTCGGTGCTGCTGCTTTTCAAGAATTTAGAGAAGCCACTTCGGTTTAGCCCAGAGGTGCATAAACTCCCATCTTAAGATGTCTGTTTAGCTTTTGGAGACTCCAGTCCATGTTCTCCTCTTTGTAGGAGGAAAAAGATACTCCCTGTGCCACATGCAGAAGCCATCACTTGCCTGTATATTTAAGTAAGAGGCAGCACGACTGCCTACAATCAAGGCTCTTACCACTGGAAAACACATTCTGGAGGTATCTACATAAACTTTCTACTTAATGTAATCATTCTTTATAAAGCCTCATACCCAACAAAAATTTATTTGATCAATCCTTTTATGTATAAAAGCTTGTTACGCCCAATAAGCAGCTGCTCCTTTACCTGGACACATTTAACAGTATAAATTCTCTCTTTAGATTAGATTTTAATTCTTATACCCTTTACTCATTAACTCCTTTTTGCCCTTATATACATGGCATATGTATATAGGGCTACATAAAAAAAAATCCCTTTAAATATTTATGTGCCTAAATTATCTCATTGTGATTTTTCCATTCCCAAATTAAGTAGGGGTGACATGAGTTCTCTCCATCTTTTCCTAAAATATTATTTTTAGATCCCTCACCATCTCAGTTGCCTTTTTCTTTTTCAATAGGCATTCTGTTTTGTAAATTTCTCTCTTGAGATAGGAGCATCCAGAACCAAATCCTTTAAGGATGTGATCTGAATTGGGTAGCGTGTGGCAGGACTAATTATGTTCTTTGGAAAGGACATTATACTTCTATTGAATATTCTGTCTTCGCTTTTAGCACACACTTGATTCATACCGAGCATATCCTCAATCAACTACCCTACCAGGTTTTTCTTCTAATGCTAATTGCTTTTAGGCCTTTTGATTTAATACATCGATTTTTAAGGCAAAAATGCAGGAAATGACATTTATTCCTGTTAAATTTTTATCTTGTTTACTACAACTCACTGTTCCAGGATATTAAAAAATGATAGAACAGTTGGAATTCTGACTTTGACAAAGATCATAGTTGTTATTCTTTCCCAGCTTGCATTATCTATATGTTAAAAGCCTGCCTTCTAATCTTCACATCATTGATAAAATATACTGAGTAATGTAGTTTTAAAAGATAGAACCCTATTCATAATTCTGGAAAGATCTCCCTAAGTTAATCAGTTGTTATCTGGGGATCTCGGTGTGCAATGGGGCAGCTGATTAAGAATCTAGCAACTGAAAGATCAGCCAACACACATTTCTTCATCCTCTATGAACAGTATCATAAGTCAAATAATCAAATGTTTTGTTGAGATTCTGAGGTGATAAAGCTACGGCAGTCTCATAACTAATAGTTTTTTAATAATCTATTAAAAATAAAATACTTTATTTCTAATGAGCCCATACTATGTCTGAATGATCATGTCTTTTTTTTTTTTTTTCATTTGCTCCTTTCTAGAAATATCCCAGTGAACAATCTCAAGCTTCCTATGCTATGGTATTCAAAAATTTTTTTTCCTGTATCAAAATGAGGACTATATTTTTCTATTTCTGGTCCTTTAGCTAATCTTCTATATTCCATTGACTCAGAGATTATCAAGAATAGTTCTGGAATAATACCCAGTACTTGACTGGGAGATGGGGACTCAGCTAGAGCAGATAACTGCTGGTATCCTATCTCCTCACCAATCTTGGGCATTGATTTGCCCCTTGGGATAATCACTCCATCCTTCCCAAAGTGAGGAACACTTTATAGAAGCTGCAGACAGAAAACAGGAGGTGGCTGGCTTTGTCATTTACTGTCCCTGCTGCTAAAATGCTGCTGTTTTCATGATGTTACCAAAATTTCCAACTGGTTGAGAAATCATATATGATGTTTCTTCTTAGAAGGATAATGATACTAGCAAACTTTTTAAAAGCACTGGCTCTATGTACTGGGCCCTGTTAAATGCTTACTGTAATGTATCTCATTTAATATTCATAATAAACTTATAATGGAAGTAGTATCATTATTGCTGTTTTACAGGTGAGAAAGCTTACAATCAGAGCAGTTAAGGAACTTGTCTGAGGCACAGCTAGTAAAAATGTGGTCATTATACAAATTTAGGTTTTTCTGACACCAGCAACCATAATATTAACCACTATGCCACATCATTTTTAAAATTCATTTTAAAAATCCAAATTTGGTTGACATACTAACTTTGGGGTAAATTTTGGTTCATCATTGACGTTTGTGTCAATCTTTTGCTAATGCTAATCTTTTAAATTTGTACCTCTCATCTATTAGTTAAGTCCTCTCTTGTAGCAAAATTTCATGTCCTTTAAAAATCAGATTTTGTTGGTGAAATCCCTGTGTGATATTTTATTTATATAGCTCACTGCGACCATCCCTTTTTTTCTACTGTGGTTCAAAAGGTTTGTTTGTGTTTGCATGTGTGAACATACATGCAAATGCTGGCACTGTCTTCTAAGCATTTCCCACACGGTTGGACACACTGTCTTGCCCTGCTAAGTGGACTCCATAAAGGGCCCTGGTTTCCATCCTAAAGAGATAGTGGGGAGTTGTCTCTGCAGCACCAAAAAATGAAAGCATTTATTATTCTCTGGGATCCTCTTACACAAATCTGCTGAACTCCCCTTCCCCTGGCTCCTATAAACTGTGATACTGCTGGGCCCTCCAAGCTGGCCCTCCCAGGCCCTCCAAGCTGCCCGAGAACTGGCTACTTGCTGCTTTTTGTTGGTGGTTGGACGTATGACCAAATCGTCTGCCTGGAGGAGCCTGTGAACCCAGGGTATCTGCAGAAACTACCAAACTGAACCATTCAAGGCAACCGGTAAAAAAGCCAGATTAGAAAAAGCATATATGGTTATCTTTTTAGCAGAAGCCCAGCTCTCAGATCCTTCTGTGCAAAGTCAAATGCTGGCCTGAGGTGACCACGTGGTAGTGAGAGAAACAGGGAGGCCTGGGCACCTCCAACAGGACCACACGGTACTTCTCTGTCTGCAGTAAGCCAAGCTCTTCCTCTGTGGCAAGGTGCCCTTTACAAAAGGCCATCACATGGTCTAGAGGGACAAAATGCGTCCTACTCTAGACCTGGCACATAATCTCCTTTCATGTGAGCACGTGAGTAGGAGAGTAAGACAATGTGTTCAAATAAAGAACCCATAATAAGGCTTTAGACTAGAGTCTCAATCAGGGTGTTTCAGAATATATAGACACATTCCATTTTTAGAGCCTTTGATCCACTGTGGACTGTTTTCCCTTTCAGAGAGTCTGTCTGTGACTTCATCATTGCTTTTTCAGTGAGCATCTTGGTATCTTAGTTCTTGAAGACTAAGTAGGGTATATATAGCTAACTACTCTGCTTCCTAGTGTTCCTTTGATGCTGATTAGCTTCCTTGACTTCCCTAACTTTTCCTTCCCTTCTAAACCATGAATTAGTTCTTTCCAAAGGCTTGGAGTTGAGTTCACAATTAAGCCAACTCCCTTGCTGCTTCCTCTGCTTTCAGAGAGGGGAAAATACTTTTAGGACGAGTCAAGAAGGTATCAGATGCTCTGCTTTCAGCAGCCGAAAATTTTCAGAAGGCACCAATAGCTGAACCTCATATCACTACCTCTATTGATAGTTCTGTTCAAATCAGATGAGATTAATCAACCTCTACCTCTGTACTCTGGCTCTAGTGCTGTCTCTCATCCTTCCTGCGATGTGCTCTGCAACCATGCAAACCTAATTTTTGAATGTAACTTCATAAATTTCTAGTTCTCTTTCAAACCTGACTTTTATCCCCAGAGAACATGAGAAAATACTCAGTTTTTAATAACCTGATAATTTAATGTGCTGCTCTTAAGGAAACTACTATGGTTTCTTTCCTAGACCTAAGACTTGGAGCTGGGCTATGCTCTGGTGATGGTAGCTGAATTGTTAAAGGAGACAGCTCTTATTTACTGATTATCCACTATGTACCAGGCACCTATATAACACAGTCGGTCCACAAAGAAGTATTATATGCTAACCATGCAAACCTAGCTGGCAAATAAGATAAAGAGACTTTAATAAGTGTAATAATAGGAACACAGATATGACTATATTTAGGCCATGTAGTGGCTAAGAGAGGAAATTCTAGAGCCAGATGGAATCTGGGTTATTCATTACGCTAGTTGTTAGCTGTGTGATCTTGGGCAAGATGCTTAACCTCTCTGTACCTCAATGTCCCTAAGAGTAAACTGGAGACAATAAGAACAATTATTAATAAGGTTTTATGAAGAATAAGGAAGAAGTGAAAAGTTATTAGAATATGTCTGCTACCTATTTAGTTCTCAATAAATGTTAGCTGTCATCTTAGTTTTCATTATTCCTTATAAACTAGTGTTTTTCCCACTAGTGGTGGGTGTAAGCTTATGGAGGTTTTGACTGGGTTCTGTGGCTTTGCTTCCCACCAAAATATCTCAGACAGTGCCTTGTACAATAAACATTTGTTGAATGAATGTTTGAATAAATAAGCCTTCAATTTTTAATATATCCATGTTTGGAAATACACAAAAAGAACAGGGCTGGCACTGACTGCACGGAGAAAATTCTCGTCATAATTTTCCATTCTCTCTATCCTCTATTAGCATACTTATCCTCTTCTTCAATCTATAAGTAAATTTGAAAAATAATGGAATTCATATTTATTTATGAACGTGAATCTGCTTCTTCGTTTAGCCCAATGGGCTCAGTTGGTAATATCTCTCAAGGGGTCCTTTTAAGATTCTTAAAGTAAACATATAGTTAAAACTTGCACCAGTTTAATACACCTTGAAAAATAAGCATAAAAGCCTTAATTGCCTTTTTCTTGGCATACATCAATTCCTACACATAAAAATGTAGCACTGAATAACAGCAGTCAGCCAAATTCCTTTCAAATAGCACATCTGTGTGAATACTAGCTGCCCATTATGTTTCTTAAAATCAAGGCGCCTTAATCATATTTGTGAAAAGAAACTTTTTAATAAAATTTCAAAAGCCAAATTCTTGTGTAAAGAAAAAAAGCATAGAAATGTCTCTTTTAAAATTAACACAAAACCTTCCCACGTGCTTAAAAACAGTAACAATTTTATGTTAATATAACTCATTACATAGTCTTTTATGATAAAAAATTTTTAGAAAAAAATAATAAAGTATAAAGTATAAACAAGATGAGAAAGGAAGGTTGGGGAATTATAACTGATCTCGTTTCTCAGGTAGAAGTTTTCAATTCCAGACATAGTTCTGTCTTCTCTCTGGCCCACACTCACAAATAGTGTGATGGACTAGTACTACCTTCAAACTATAACTTCAATGTAGACCTTCTAGAACCTAAATGCTGGAGTAGGGCCAGGAAAGCTGTATTTTTATAGAGAACATGTGATCTTGTTGCACAGCTGGAGTAAGGGACTCCAGGAGTCTGTGACCACTGAAGTCACTTAGAGCTTTAAGACCTGTGCATTTCACCACTCATAAATTTTATTTCAATAAAAAAGTGATAGTTCTATGATTCTGATGGATCACTGAGAAGTGAATGCTGCCCAAGGCCATCAGATAAAAAAATCTATCCCGGGAGAAAGGTGCTATATCCCTGGATACATGTTCTGTAGCTTCATCATTACAGCAACATTGCTGTATTATGATATCCCAGAAAAATCATTAGTTCCTTTCCTGAGTGTCCCCAGGGGCAATATAAGATGTTGCCAGAACTCAACCAGGCATCA
Source organism: Mirza zaza (assembly GCA_008750895.1). NCBI lineage: Eukaryota > Metazoa > Chordata > Mammalia > Primates > Cheirogaleidae > Mirza > Mirza zaza. Next base: position 288,656 of record VSMD01043013.1, read on the forward strand.
AGTAAAGCTATGGCCAAAAAATGCATATTGCATACCTTTCGTTTCAGCAATTATGCTTCTAAGAATACATCTAAAGACATAATTTAAATGATAATTAGAGATGTGCACAAAAGAACAGGTAGAAGAGTGCTTGCAGCTACACTGTATATGTGATTAATGCTGTACGTGTGATGGATCAATTGATGGGTCTGCTAGACTTGCGGCCAGGGCTGTCCGGTGTCTCTTTGCCTGAGTTCATATTCATCAGAAAAGTAATCTGGAAAATGAGCAATGGACTACTGTGCAGAATTGTTTCAGAAGAGAAAAGGAGAGGCGGTGCTATGCATTGCACAGCCTGACCTGGTGTGACTGCTGTAGAGAAAGGGCAGGAGGCTGAGGTGCCCGAGGACACCTTCCAACAGGATTTGGGAACCACTGCTTCAGGGGAAGGTGTGTTCCCACCATTTTATTCTATGGCCAACAGTGTGATGCATAGTAATAGGGCATAAATATTTGGAACAAGGCACAGCAGAACTCTGAGAAGTTCTGCAATCTGGGGAATACAGCATACTGGGTAGGGCATCAGGATCCCCGTGCTACCATCAGAGCAGTGGTAGCAGAAAGGGGCCTTCCTTAAGCTGCTTTCAATCCAGGTGTGTGGGGGTTGGGGGTGTCAATCACAGAATGGGAGAAGGTGTTTTCATGACCACACATATGAAACTCCTAGGAATTCCTGAGATACCAGGGAACAGTTTCTTGTGGGGAAGAGTGAACTGAGCTTCTGCATCAGCTGTGGAGAGGGGAGAGGGAAAACAGCCAGCTACATTTGGGTTATTAATGTGACCTCATCTGAACCCATAAGCAGATCGGTTAGGGAGTTTTCGGGGTTATATCTGCAATACAGTAAATTAAGAAACCAATGGAATGCCTAATAATAGGGGATTAGTTAAGTGGATTGTCACATATTTGTACAATGTGAGATGGGGATGACTCAAAGAGTAAACGTGTGTACTTTCTGTGTATTTCACAGCCCCACTGCACTGGCTTTCACGTTACGCCAAGGGCACCCCCAGACCTCACTGAGCAGAGGCAAGGCTCACAGAAATTGATTGCCAAAGTAAAGACAGAAATATTCATGTTTGCAGAGCCTGTCCTGTTTTATTTGTTTTGTTTTGTTTTTTGTTTATCACCTGCCAAAGATGGGAACTACTGCTGCAGAAGGCAAAGTGGAGTCAGAAGGGGGCCTGCTCTACTGTGCCTAGGTTAAGAGCTTCCCTAGGCAGAGGGTGACTGTAGAATTTACGACTGAACATGGTCCCTTTTGAGAATGACAGAAGGCATTATCTGGATGAGTTACGGAGACTTCTAGAACTGTACTTTGCATGGGGCTGGTAGACCTACCACCCTGTTACAAACGGATCACTACACAACTATTTAGTGACAATGTGAAACACACACCATAACATGGAAAGAAGGCTCCACCGTGACATTATAAAAATCATGTTACAAAATAGCATGTACTGTAGGATCCCATTAAAGTAGAAATAAGCATAGAAAAGAATGACTAGAAGTCTAGCTGCCAGTAAGAATGATTATTTCTGGGCAACTGTAAAAAACGATATTTAAATTTTATAGTTTTCTATCTTTCCATTAATGGGCATTTGTTACTTGTAAAATTAAAGTTTAGGTGAAAACGTAAAAGAAAATAAGTTGATGTACAACCAAAAATACACTTTCTGTGTGTGCACTAGATGCCTAATTTTGAGATTCAATTTTTAGACCACTCCTGTTTTTCAACAGGCACAAATTATACTTTTGTCAGTGGCAGCATGATCTGTATCTTATTTCATCTTTTTATCTTTTTAAGACTGGTTGGAATGATAGTAGTTTGTAGCCTGGGTATAGGTTAGCATGCGGCCTCCTTCCTAGGTAAATCAAATTTAAATATTCCATTTTAGGTCTTGATTCTCTAGTGCAAGATTTAGGGAACTGCAAGAGTAGAGTAGATGCAGTGATAATGACAACTAATGATTATGGAATGATTTCCATGTCCCTATATGCCAGGGACTGTACAGGTGCTTTATTTAATCCTCACAACAATCCTATGACAAAGGAACTCTTATCATTCCTGGTTTATAAATGAGAAAGCTAAGTAGAAAGATGTTCAGTGACTTGTCCAAGGCAATTGAAAATGTGTAAACTATTCTCTTTCTGTCGTGGCCTTGATGAGACTAGTAAGTTGTTCTTGAGTTTGGCAGATAAAGGACTTACAATGGTCTTCAGTGCTTCATTAAGATTTTAGAAAATGGCATTTTAAAAACTTCAGTAATACACCCTTTGATAACTCCGACTCATATTCTTTGTTGCTTATTATAATTTACATTGTATCTTTTGATGTTGTGCAGAAAAGGGCACTGAAATGATAGTTCACAGACCCAGTCCCTAGGTAGGGCCCTTTAACTGCCAGGATAGGTAAGTATTTTTTGCCTTGTCCTTGAACCTGTTGGGTTAGTTTGCTCATTTGTTAAAACAAACAATAACAACAACAAAAACCTTGATGACGTTTTAGTAAACACATCTTTTCTGCTTTACTGTTCCTAATTTCATGTTAATTTATAGTTGCTGACTAATCTGAAGACGAAATATAAATTAGGTAAATACAGCGCAGAGGCCAGGCATGGTGGCTCACACCTGTAATTCCAGCACTTTGGGAGGCTGCGGTAGGAGGATTACTTAAAGCCCAGGAGTTCAAGACCAGCCTGAGCAACATAGCAAGACCCCATCTCTACAAAAAATTTAAAAATTAGCTGGGTGTGGTGGTGCACACCTCTAGTCCCAGCTGCTCAGGATGCTGAGGCAGGAGGACTGTTGAATGCAGGAGCTGGAGGCTGCAGTGAGCTGTGATCATGCCACAGCACTCCAGCCTGGGTGACAGAGCAAGACCTTATCTCTTAAAAAAAAATACAGGGCAGAATACTAACTCATATTCTTTAACTTTACTGGCTGCAGAGAATGGAAAACAACCCTACAAGAGCACCTCTGTCCACTATAGGGCTTAATGCACTGACTGCCACAGTAGAAAAGAAAACTTTTCCCTGGGGCCACAGCATTTTATTAAAACAAAATGATCCTTTATCATTTGTTATTTTTCATTGTTTATGTGCATGAGTTATATGCAATGCAATCCATGGTTTTAGAAGTAAATTGTCAATATTAATTGTAACAATAAGGACATCAACAACTAAGATTTGCACAAACCAACTGCAGGGTTTTGCTTCACGAGGCCCCAGGCTCAAAACTAGCCTGAGTTAAATACAACTCACACGGCGGTCAATGTGTTAAATATCCAGCCCCCGTGAGCTCTTTATTGAGGCCATGAGAAACACAGGCCCGTAACTCTGATTACGTTTAACATGTCTTTGGGCTCCAAACTGCAAGACTTGCTTCCAATCACTCTGTCACTTAACTCTAAATCCCACTTATATCATTTCATAAATTTAGTTTCTCTGGGGATTTTCCTCCCCCTCTGTAGGAGGACCAATTTAAATCATCCTTAAATCATCACATTAAACACTAGCTATCATTGGCTACAAGGGGAGCCAAGAAGTGTATTATACCAAGTCTTAAAACGCTATCCATGCCTTTTTAATTTTACCATAAAATCAGAGATAGCTATTTTATCATGAAGGATTTAATAAGTTTACCTTTTAAACTAATGGACTATAATGGGCTCCTTAAATTTTGGATGTAAAAACCCCTGGGTTGGGAAACTTTCAATTTCTCCTTAATAACTCATCACTATAAATCAGATTACTTTAATATACTACGCACCAACATTGCAATGAGCTCAGAAGGAACTGGTACCATTTTCTTCCTGATGTTTCAGCCACAAGGAAAGGCTGGTTTATTTCTGAAAGGTAGTACTCAAAGCAATTTCATTTTATTTCCTTCTACAGAAGATATCAGATATTTAAGCACTCCCATAAAAGATCTACCCTTAGGTATTTCAGAAAGACCTGTTTCTTGGAAATTTCCCTGGTTTCTCTCTTACCAGAGAAGAAATTTAAAAAAAAATAATTTTTAAGTCTGTCATGGTATATGCAGCATATATTTTATAATACTGATTTTTTTCATAGCCAGTAGTTAAATATTAATAGTAGAACAAATTTATTGGATCATTTCCCCTCCAATTAAAATGTAACACTAATAATGATAATGGTGATGACATTATAACATCCATAATGATAATGACAATGCTATTATAAAACAACAACGCTGACTTAATTTTAAGTCCTTCTCCAAAGCTTTGCATTTTTCCAGATTTCTAAAACAAGAACAAAAAGGACAATAAAACATAAGTTGATTCAACGGACAGTATAATGTAAATAATGATGCTTTCTGAGGATTCCAAGTTTAGAAATACCCATGAAAAGAAACTGCTTCCTGAATATTCCACGGTTAATCACAATCTGGTGCCTAAAGGTCTCCTATAGTGAAAAGTCTACACAATGCCAAACGTCAGGATGAAAACTCAAAGGCGTTTTCAAACTTTCATGTTTTCCCATATCTAGTATCAAACAAGACAAGAATATTCCCCATTCATCCAGAGTTGGCACCATGCTAAGTCACAAGTGGTCTGGATTAACTTAACAAGTAATTAATTTACTGTTTCATTTTTATGGGCCCACAACCCATCGTCAAAGAGGGAAACAGAAACTGACCAGCTTCTTTTGTATCAACTGAGCTAACATGAAAATTCATATAGCAAAGCAGAGGTGCAGTGACAAGAGAGGAAGACAATTTGTATGCGTGGGTGGATACTGCTATAGCCTTCTTAGGGGTGGTGGTGCAGAAGCGAAAGAAAAGTGCACCTACAGGTACAGTACTACAGGGTGGTGTTTACTTCTGCTAAAAATTCATCAGTGATCATGCCACTGAGAATCCCAAGATTATGTCACAACACACAATCGAAGGACGTGGAGGCACAGAGCCCCTGGCAGGGAACGTGTCTGTCTATCCTGCTTTGAACATGTGCTCTACACAGAGCCCGCCGGAGTCTGGGCACCTGGAGAGAAGGGTGGGCGGGAACTGCTGCAGACAGGGAGTCATTCACTGAATGCACAAACTGGCTAAATGCTATCAAGCCAGGAAATTAATGTAAACACCAATCATAGGATTATGTACACAACATTTGATGCAAAATCAACAGGGAAGTGATGATAGAGCTTTTGAAAATAGGTATACTCAACCTTAAAGACAGCAAGGGTAGAGAAAAGGAAAGAGAAGGGGAAAAAGGATAATAAATGGGAAAAAAGGAAAAAATGAAAGGGGGGGAAGAAAGAAAATATGATCTCTAACAGACACATGGTATACTTTCTACAGTACCATGCATCAACTCTAGGAAAATTTAGGGTTTATGTGAAATATAGAAATTTCTCTCGAAGTCATTGGAAAATGCAGAGTATAATTTATTTCCCATGCAGCTCGGTCATGAGCAGGAAGCAGCTGCAAATTTATGAAGAAACGCCAAGTCTTGCTTGTGTCTACCTTAGTTACAAACGGGCAGAAAAGCTGCCCTTGTGGCCTGGATGCCATTCCTGGTTGAAATGCACATTGCTGGAGCCCATTTGATATCCGAGCAGCAAGTTCATTGCTCCTTGGCTACTGCCTGCATGCCTAGATGTGCCCAAGCTGGGTGGCCCACCAGGTCCCATCACAGCCACCCTTGCCACAAGGAATTTTTACTTTTTAATTAAGTTCCTGATGCTAATTCACGGGAGGAAACTTTGTGTGATGTATCTATGCCAGCTCTGAAGCCGGACAGTTCATAACTCAGTTTCACCATTTCAATCCACTATGTGATGTGGGGCAGGTTACCCACCTTCTCTGAGGCTCTGTTTTTCCTAGGTAGGAATAACAACTCACACCTCAGAGGAGGTGCCTACTGACCTTTTTGCTCTCACACATCTAGAAATATTCACAACTATTCTTCTTCCTTTATTATGTATTGAGTACTGTCAGTGGGTTATAGCACTATGCAAAAAGTTAGGCACATAGAAAAGGACGTCCTTTTTTTGATGGATTCTTTCTTTCTCAAAAAAAGTGGGGGGCAAAGGGAAAAGGGAGGGCCAAAAATTAAGAAAGTTCTTAAAAGAACTTGCCTTCAGGTGCTGTATATTGACTTTCCATAGCACTAAGCCTGGTTCTAGGGTCTACATGTCATGCTCCATTGAGAGCTGACAGCTGACCCTCCTTTTGTAAGGAAGAACCAGGCTGCCCACTGGGGGGGTGGGTCTCCTTCTCCCCCTCATTAGCACAGGATGCACCCCTCTATTCTCCTTATTTAACACTGTATTAAATTGATAATCTCACTTGATTGGGATCCTGATATTCCTTGTGGCATTCAGACCTATAGTTAAATATCATCAACTCCCAACCCATGAGTGTGGAATCCAAGATCAAAGTCCATCATTAGCTGGAAAAAGAGTTACTAAAGTGTACAGATTCCCAGAGAGGATCATCTCATCCTTAAATACTTCCTCCTTAGCTTTTCTCATCCTCTCACAAGGCTTTATCTGCTGTTCCTAGGTGATGAATGACCAAATTAAACCCCACAGAACCTCATGTACCAAAATGAACTCTGTCTCACCAATCTCTTCTGCTGTGGATGAGCCAGAAACCAGGGTAGAATCTTCATTCTCCAGGGAATATATACATATATATATATATATATATATATATATATAAAAAATCAAAATTTACCATTAAAGTAGAGAATGCCTGGCTCTCTATGCAGTGCCCTTCTAAGATATATCTTTCTCACCCAACACGGCTGTCTAAATCAGGCCCCCAATCCTGTAGATTCTCCCCTTTTAACATTTCTCAAACATGTGTCCACTGCAACTACCCATCACTTTTTTACTTTATTATCAGCTTGATTCTCATATTCCAGGATAGCTCAATACAGCGGCCCCATAACAAATATTTATCAAGTTACCTACTAGGTGCTAGAAATGTGCAGGTGAATAAGTCATAGTTCCTGGCCCACATGGTGTGTCCAGTGAATACATATAAGTAAACAGCCATTGCAATACGGCTATGACAGGGAAGATAGGCCTCCTAATGGCCATGCACAGGAGGGTTGCCTAACCTAGTCTTGGATAGTCACAAAAGGTCTCCTGGAGAAGTGGCAATCGCACAGCCTCTCAAGGCTAACTGCAGGCGTTAGCCAGGTATAACCGCAGTTGACGAGGCCAATATCCATCACCCATCTTCTGGCCAGAATGCCCTGACTTTCTAGGAACCTCCTCCCTTCCCCCACAGCTCACTGTTCCTGTGGATTGGTCGGAGTTGACTCTCACAGGGCATTTCCACTGCCTGCCTCTACATCCTTCCAGGAGAATGTAACACAGGCCCGGGCATTTGTAGCGTTCCGTTCCCATGGTTTCCACGACTGTTTCAGAGGTGAGTCCATGACTCTACCAGAGCAAATATCAGGACTTTTGTTTGTCAGGAGGTGCCCACTTTCTACTGATACGGCTGAGAGCCCAAGATGTAGGTATGGAAATGTCGGCCATTATTTCGTCATCATGTACTGAGGGCCTGCCACAGAGCAGAGTGGAGAGATGGGCAGAGAAAGGGCCCTGATTCTGGTGGCACTGTCTGGGTTTGCGGATGCAGCTCTGCAGGGAGCTGCTTCTGAGCAAATGCGTTCCCAGAACCAGGCTGAGTTTCCCACCATTTGTAACTAAGAAAGTTCTTACTGATACGCTGAGGAGGAAAAACGTGTTCTAGGAAGAGGAAATAGCCAATGCAAAAGCCCAGAAGCCAGGAAACCAGGGCCTGTTCCATGTACAAAGTTCTGAGTAGGTGTGAAGAGTCACTTAGAGAAGAAGTTGGGAAGGTTAAGAGCCAGCCTTTTCCAATCCAGTGTTGTTCTCCCAGAGTCAATGTCATAAAATGCAAATGTGATCATGCAATTCCTCTCCCCTGCTTAAAATACTTTAATGACACCCCAAAGGTTTCAGGATGAAGTTCAAACCCATTAGCTTGGCACCCAAGGCTCTTGATGACCTGACTGTTCCTCCTCTCTCTGGTTTCATCCCTCACATCTCTCCCATGGGCACCCTGTGCCCCAGCTAAATTGAACTACTTGTAGTTTTCCAAACACAGCATGCTGTTTCATGCCCTTGTGCTTTTATGTTGCATACATTATATAATTTAATCCTTTCAAGAGCCCCATGAAGTGAGCATTTTTATCTTCTTGATTTTCCAGATGCAGAAACAGAAGTATAGAGAATTCGAGGAACATCAAGTCATACAGCCAATAACACAGAATGCAGGAATTTGAACACGTATGTGCTGACACCAAAGCTCTCCTTCTGTCTTCTCTACCACCACTCATCCAAGTCCTTTTGACTTCTGGTCCATAGATCTTTACATTTCATAACCTGGTCTTTAATGGAATAAATAAAATTTCAGAACTTCAGGATTGGGGGCTTAGCAATCAGTTTACGCTACTTCGCTACTAAAATCAACACAATTGCATCTTCTTCATCTAGTCCATCAACATTTTTTGAACAGCTTCTTTGTGCCAAGGTGATGGTGGTACAGCAGTGAATGAAGGTAGCCACAGTCCTTGTCTTCAGGGGCTTTCAGTAAAGTAATCTACTCCTCACACTTGATCCTCATTGAGAAGGCTTCCTGGCTGCAAATGAGAACGAATGCCACCTTGCTTTCATAGACACGTAGAACTCCGTCACTGCTGTTGCCAAGGAAATATCATCAGCTGCATTATTTTCAACTGCTGCCCATGAGTAATATCAGAGATTAATTGATCAGCTAAATGGGAAAACACAGAAAATAGACCAGGAATAAATCAAGAACGGAAATGGTGTGCTGTGCCTTATATATACCTCAGATCAATTGTGGTACAGCTCACTCAGCGAGGCTCCAGATTGCAAAACAGCCTGCTTGCAAGGGGTCACATATAGGGCAAATCGCTGGCTTAACAACATACAAAATTTCCACGGCCTTATTTATACCCTATTTCTCAGTAAAGTGAACAACATTACTTAATGCTACCAATTCTGCAGAATCACAAACTAGAAATGTTTTCTTTTCTTCTAATTGGGACAAAACTGATCATTACCTAATAGCTTCTTTGCAGAGAATGAAAGATGTAAAAAATAAAAAAAGAATGTACACTACAAATTGGACACTAGGCATCAAATGAAAATAAAAGGACAGTTTTGTTTCCTTTGAAGCTCAAACATTTAAAGGTATTATTAGAGAATCTAATAATTGTTTTATAATTCTTATTTGGTAGAAAAAGCTAATAGAGTTATTATATAAAGGTATAATATAAATGAGAAAGGATTATTCAAAAATGAAAAATTAAAAAGGAAATTTTCCAATGTCAGAAAGCATTAAACATATTTTGTGTTTTGTGAACATAAAAATCTATCAGTCCTCCTCCAATCATATCTGGATGAAGTCTAGCCGACTAAAAGCTAGACATTGGCCCAGTTAGCCTGAGTAAGAAGAGATTAAGGAGCCATGGGACTTAAACTGAGTGGCTGGTCCCATAACCAGTGGGTGAAAGATGCTTGCTGTCCAGCAGGGTCTGTGGAGTCAAGTGGTCATGGTGCCCAGGGAAACTCTCTTGGGCAGGCAACCCCCACACACCTCAGCTGCTACTCTTGGGCAGGGATTTTGTAGCCCTAAAAATGACATGTTACAGGAGACATTCTGCAAGCAGATAAAAGCCATTATTCCACCCAGGAAAAAGACAATTTTTTTTCATAACTGCAGTGGCCATCAAAAAATGGACTCGTTTTTCTTGTGCTGTACTCTGGGTCCATAAAATAGTTTCAGGATCTCAAAAAGACTGTTGTAGATGGAAGTTTTGTTGCAGCCAGCCCGCTAGAAGTGAGAATGACTTAAAAAGACTAAATTTTTAAAACGCAGCAAACCCAAAGATTAAAAAAAACATAAAATGTTATTGAGAGCACTCTCCTTTTGTGCTCTGTGTGTTAATCAAGTTTATTCAGTGAGTCCCACTTTAAACGTAGCATGTCAAATCCTAAAATATTATTCATAATTCTTTTAAAATTACATGACATTTTCTCTTATCACCATAGACCAATAAAATAAAAACAGGCATAATTGGTGCAAGACAACCTTTAACAGCTAGTCCGGGTTAATCCCTTGGCATGGATTAGATTATGAAAGGTTTAAATAACTAATCTCAAAGCCTTACACATACATCAGGGATTTCATTTGTCTAAGCTCAGTGATTATTTGAGTGTTAACCAGGGTGACTTAAGAGGCTGTTAAACCCATGCCAAATCATGTCAAATTTTATAGGAGACCTAGGGGGGTCTAACTTGAAAGGAAGAATTAACATGAAAAAAAATGTTAAGAAATATTTTTATTATAGATTTAAGAATGTGAAGCAGATCTGGTACAGACTTTTTATAAAGCTAAAGGGAGAAAAAGGAGATTTAATAAGAAACAAGGTAGGGGTAAGATGGCACCTTGAGATTCAGAATTGTGTGTTTTGCATCGCACGTGGCCCCAGAGACTGGCTGTGTCCTAGACACTGTAGTGGTTTGCTACTTTCAGGGTAGCTAATTCTAGTCTAAAGGTCATCTTTCAGAGTTGAGGAAGTGACTTTGCCAACAGTGACACAGCAAGGTAGGGGACAAAAAGGTTTAAAATCAGGGTTTCTTGACTACCAGGTGTTATGCTCTTTTTACTATAGTAAGTACTAATCTTTAAACAAAGAACTGGGTTTTAATATTAAGAAGTTAGCCACGGGGATTCACCAAAGCAAGTTCATCGTTTATTTTCCTTCTGTTCTTTCTCATGGAGTATTGGCAAAGCCATAGTTTCCTGCAATTTCCTGCATGTTGACTTATAACTGTCTCCTAGTTTCATATGTATAAAATATCTTTGTCTCTTCAATGGAAGAAAAATTTCTCATCCGTCCTTTATGTGTCTCCAAGCGTTATCCATAGTGCTTCATACATGGTTTAGAACAAGTGGAAGCAACAGAGGGTGAATGGTTAAGTGGTCAGGCTGCCTAGTAATCTAATTTCAGCTTCACTACTTATTAACCGATTGACCTTGAGTAAGTTACTTTTCTGTGCCTCAGAAGCTCCATCTGTAAAATGGTTATAATAACACTATCTACCTCACAGGACTATTGTGAGGATTAAGTGAATTATTCATGGTAAGCATTATGTAAATATATGTTAAATTAAAACAAAATGCTGGCTGCACGACCAAATGTTTCTTTGAACCTATACCAATTAATATTACTCATCACTTGACAGGGTTTCCCTAACCAAGACATGGTTTAAGAATTTGCTAAACTTTGAACAACTGTATCTCTTGAGATAAGCCAAAAGATAAATAATTGCTATGACATGTACACCTATCTTGTAAGGTGCTTTGTAATTATTTATTACTTGCTGAAAAACTCAAGTGGGTAAAAGGAAGAACAAGGCAGTCATGTTAACATCTAAACCTCATTAAAGTTTCATCTTCTCTTAAAGTCCAAGAAGACAAATGAGTTACCAGAGGAATTTCCTTTCCTCTGAAAGGCTTATACAAGTATTTGAAGATAACTACTGAAGTAAATGGGATTTACTAAATGACCAAACTGCACAATGGTAGGGGCCAGAGGAACAGATAGAACCATCAAGCTTGGGAATGAATTTCAATGTCTAAGATGAAGTTGATATACTCTAGCAGTTAGACACTTATCTTATTGGGGCATTTTATTAAAACAATGTAATATGCTATTTTTGACATTCACATTGCAAAATGAAACTGATCATTAATTTATTAAAAAGGCAAATGAGCAGATGACAAATCAAGTTGGAGGAAATTACCTCCAAACTAACCCTTTCCTCTTAAGTGATTTCCCAGTGATTACCTGGCATGGAAGGTGTGATAGATTAAAAAAAATGGCCATAAATATTTTCCCATCTCTATATGTCTATCTCTTTGCAGTGTGACTTTGCCATTCCTCCCAACAACATGGGATTTATTTTTCTTACTCCTTGAATCTAGATTGGCCTTGTGACCTTCCTAGAGTAGTATTACAATAGTTTATACTAGTATTCACTAGTAGCAGAAGTGACACTGTGGGAGTTCCAAGCCTAGGACTCCACAGGCCTTGCAGCTTTTTCTCTTACTCCCTTGGATCACCATGTGAGGAAGGATAGTCAAGCCTGAGTCACATGGAACAGGAATGACCCATCCTGGCTGAGACCCTCTATCACCCCAAATAGCCAATATCCAAACCTAACAATCAGACATGTGACTCAGGCCATCTTAAACAACCTGGCAGATGATCGTAGCCACATGAGTGATCCTTAGCAAGAACAGCATGAGAGCCACCTAAGCAAACTATTCACTCTCAGAAATATAAGCAAATAAAATGACTGCTGTAAGCCATTACGTTTTTCAGTGGTTTGTTACCACAATAGATAATGGATAACGGATGCTTCTGAAGCTCTTAAAATGATGTCAAAGTGAGGGAAATACAGAGATTCAAAAATGAGACTTCTGTGGACTGAATGTGTCTCCCCCAAATTCATATGTCAAAGCCCTAATCCCCAATGTGATGTTATTTGGAGGTGAGCCTTTGGGAGGTGATTAGGTATAGATGAGATCATGAGTAGAGCCCTCGTGATGGGATTAGTGCCCTTCTAAGAAGAAGAGAGGATGGGAGCTCTCTTTTTGTCCACCACGTGAAGACATAGCAAGTAAGAAAGTAGCTCTCTGCAAAACAGGAAGCGAGTTCTCATCTGAAACGGATTGTGCCAGAACTTTGATCTTAGACTTTCCAGCCTCCAGAACTGTGAGAAATAAATGCTTATTGTTTACACCCCCCAGGCTATGATATTTTATTATGTCAGCTGGAAATAAAACAGAGACAAAGAAAGAAAAACACACAAAACCCTTTTCTTGTTCTAACCTATGGCTGTTTGATACAGAATATTATCAAAATTTACCCTTAAACTGGAGAATGCCTGGCTCTCTATGCAGATGTGACTGGTTTTGCTTAATGTGTTACCTGAGCTAACCAAAAAAAGAACAATATATTGTTTATGCTTCAAAATGTGAAAAATATTTGGAAATAACAACGTAAGAAAATGAAATATACAGAATTATGATGCTTAGGAGAACTGTTTTAAATATTACCTCAAAAGGTAGGTATCTACTAAAGAACAAACCCACAGCTATGTTCTTTGCTTAGTTGAGCACGATTCTCTAGGGTCTAGGAACAGGTGTAGGTTAAGGCTGTGGAGCTTTGTGCCATGGTCATCAATACAACTATCTACTGTGAGGGGCAAACTGAGCTCAGTGTGATTTGCCTCATTTCTTCTTGATTTCTCTAGTTTTTGTCCTCTCTCATGCTGCATATTCTTTTCCTACTATTTGTCTTTGTGATATGCCAACTGTGTACTATTTTTTTTTTCTTCCAAAGTATAACGGGGGTACAAATGTTTTTGGTTACAAGGATCACTTTTATAATGTTTGAGTTAGGATTTTAAGTGTACCCAGCAAACAGATGATGTTCATTGTACCCATTAGGTAGGTTTTCACCCATCCCCTCCTCACCTCTTCCCCTGATTGATTTCCATTGAGTTATACTTCCCTCTATCCACATGTTTGCTCATCTGTTAGTTCCAATTTAGCAGCGAGTATAGCTGGTGTTTCTATTTTTGCTTTTTCAAATTTCAGCATATTATGAGAGTACAAATGTTTAGGTTACATATATTGCCTTTGCCCCACCAGAGTCAGAGCTTCAAGTGTGTCCATCCCCTAGACAATGCATGCTGCACCCATTAGGTGTGAGTATACCCATCCTCTCCTCCCTGCTCCCATCTACCTGACATCTGATGAATGTTACTACTATATATGTTACAACATTTTAGTGTTGACCAATTAATACCAATTTGATGGTGAATACATGTTGAACATTTTTTATGTGTTTATTGGCCATTATCTTCTTTTGAAAAGCTTCTGTTCATATCTTTTGCTCAATTTTTAGTCGTGTTGTTTGATTTTTTATTACTTGTTTGCTTGAGTTCTTTGTAGATTCTGGTTATTAGTCCTTTATTGAATATACAGCCTGTAAATATTTTCTCCCATTCTGTAGGTTGTCTGTGTGTTCTGTTGATTATTTCCCTCACTGTGCAAAAGCTTTTTAATTTAATCGAATCCCATTTATTTATTGTTCTTGCTGCTGTGATTGTCCTTGGGATCTTCTTCATAAATTATTTACCTAGGACAATATCTAGAAGAGTTTTTCTAACATTTTCCTCTAGAGTTTTTATGGTTTCATCTAAGCCTTTCATCTAAGTCTTTTATCCATCTTGAATTAATTTTTGGGAGTAGTCAGAGAGAGGGATCTTGTTTCGGTCTTCTATATGTGGCTATCCAATTTTCCCAGCACCATTTATTGAATAGGGATTCTTTTCCCCAGTGTATATTGTCTGCTTTGTCATTGATCAATTGGCTGTATGTGGATGGCTTTATGCCTGGGGTTTCTGTTCTGTTCCATTAGTCTACGTCTCTATTTTTGTGCCAGTATCATGCTGCCTTGGTTACTATAGCCTTGTAATATAATTTGAAGTCTGGTAATGTGATGCCTCCAGATGTGTCCCTTTTGCTTAAGATTTCTTTGGCTATTCAGGCTCTTTCTGGTTCCAAACAAAGCATAGAATTATTTTTTTCTACATCTGTGAAATATAATGTTGGTATTTTGATTGGGATTGCATTGAATCTATAAGTCACTTTGAGTATGAACATTTTATCAATGTTGATTCTACCAATCCATGAACATTATGTGTCTTCCCATTTGTTTGTATCATCAGCAATTTCTTTCCTCAGTGTTTCATAATTCTCCTTGTAGGGATCTTTCACCTCCTTGGTCAAATATATTCCTAGGTATTCTATTTTCTTTATGGCTATTGTGAATGGTACTGAGTATTTGATTTGACTCTCTGCTTGACTGTTACTGGTGTATAGGAATGCTACTGATTTGTATATGTTGATTTTGTAACCTGAGACTTGGCTGAATTTATTTATCAATTCCAGGAGTCTCTTGGTGAAATCTTGGGGGATTTTTAGATATAAAAATCATATCATCAGAAAAAGGCAATAGTTTGACCTCCTCTTTCCTGATTTGGATATCCTTAATCTCTCTCTGGTCTGCCTGTTCAGGCTAGGACTTCTAGCACTATGTTGGATAGAAGTGGTCACAGTGGGCATCCTTGTCTTGTTCCAGATCTTAGTGGGAATGCTTTCAATTTTTCCCCATTCAGTATGATGCTGGTTGTGGTTTGTCATATATATCTTTTAAAATTCTATGACATGTTCCTTATATACCAAGTTTGTTGAAGGTTTTTACCATGAAAGGGTGCTGGCTTTTGTGGAATGCTTTTTCTACATCTTTTGAGATGATCATATGATCTTTGTTCTTGCTTATGTTTCTGTGGTGAATCAAATTTATTGATTTATTTATGTTGAACCTTCCTTCCATCCCTGGGATGAAGCCCACTTGGTCACAGTGGATTATTTTTTTGATTTGCTGCTGAATTTAGCTTTTGGGTAGTTTTATACTGGTGGACAACTCTTGTGCTGATCCACGTATAATGCAGATCTGAGTATTTCCTGTAGGCAGGTCTGGTCTTGACAAATTCCTTCAGTGTTTGCTTGTCTGGAAAAATCTTTTTTTTTTTTAATTTTTTTTTATTACCTCATATTATGGGGGTACAAATATTGTTAGGGTTACATATCTTGCCCCTGCCCCCCTGCACCCTGCTATGCCAGAGCTTCAAGTGTGCCCAGCCTCCAAGTGGTGCACACCATACCCACCATGTAAGTGCATACCCTTCCCCTTCTCCTCCCTTCCACTTGTCCACCTCCCAATAACAGATGTTTGTTTTTAGACATTTTGGTTACAGTGTATATCTTTGCCTCTCCCTAAAAAGGGATAGAGGTAATCCCTTCCCCCCCACAATGCTCACGACATCCTTAAGATATGGGTCTCCCCCCCAATCCCTGTTGAACACTACCATTTTTTGAGCACCATAGTTTTAGTCTGTCAGTACCAATTTGATGGCAAGTAGATGTGTAGCCCATTTTCCAGATCTTGTGTCGTCTCGCTTTTTATCAAGGGCTTAAGCTTAATCCAGGATAGCATAAACGGTGCTAGCTCACTGTCATTTCTTAGGATTAAGTAATATTCCATTGTGAGCATATATCACATTTTAATTATCCACTTATGAATTGACGGGCACTTGGGTAGTTTCCATGACCGTGCAATAGTGAATTGTGCTGCCATAAAGTTATTTCTCCTTTGTGTATGAAACTTAGTTTTGCATGATAAAGAAATTGAGGTTGGCAGTTGTTTTGTTTATGAAGACTGAAGATGGGACTCCTATCTCTGCTGGCTTGTAAGATTTCAGTTGACAAGTCTATAGTTAATCTGAAAGGTTTTTTATTTTTTCTTTTAGCATTTAAATATTTTAATGAATCCTACAATACATTCACCTGATTGTGTTTTGCTGAAAAAAATATATTTCCTAAACCTAAATGAAAATAAATCATTTTTAAAGACCTCTTTTAACATGTGAAATTTTATCATGATACTGACTTTTTTGATCCAATATATCGTCTAAGTGGTTTTATACCACATTCAACCCTAGTGAATGTCAATAAAAACAGAAGAGCTCTTTATAGACAGCTGAGAAGACTTAAAGTGAATTTGGCTATTTCCTTATCACATAAAACAAAGAATGGTATTGGATTTTAACAGCTCCTAAACAGAAGCAAGAAAGGAAATCAAGTGTGCACAAGTCCAAGTACTTACAATAGTATGAGAGAAGCACCTACCAACCAAGAAAGGGTTTTCGTTTGTAAGTTCCTTGATGATTTTGCCTTATAGCTCCCAGCAATTCCTTCATGTTAACTTTGGCCAGTCTGATAGCTATGTGTCTTAGTGGTTGCCTCTTTGCAATGAATCTCCTCAGTGTTTGTTGAACTTCTTGTACTTGGATGTCTATAAATTTCTAGCAATACCAGGGAAGTTTCCCTAGATTATTACCTCAAACAGGTTTTCCAACCCTTGTAATTTTTCTCTTTTCATCCCCATGGATGTCAGTGATTCTTATATTCAGCTGTTTTACATAATACCATATTTCTTATAGGCTTTGCTCATTCCTCTTAATTCTCTGTTCTTTATTTCTGACTGAATTTATTCAAGTGTTTTCCTCAAGCTCTGAGATTCTTTCTTCTGCCTGGTCTAGTCTATTCTTAAAGGTTTCCACTGTGTTTTGTATTTCCTTAAGCGAATTTTTCATTTCTGGAAATTCCATATTTTTAATAAGTCAATTTTTAAATGAATTTTTCATTCATTTCTGAATTATTTTTTCTGATTTCTTTGAGTTGGTTTTCCATTTTTTCTTATATTTCATTGAGCGTCTGTACACTCCATATTTGGACTTTATCTGTCATTTCAGTATTTTTGTTTTGGTTGGTATCCATTGCTGGAGAGCTGGTGTTCCCTTTGGGGGGTATCCTTTCACTCTAATTTTTCATACGCTTCTGAAATTATTTCATTGATTCTTTCTCATCTGGAGCAGCTGTTGTTTCTTGTTTTTGGATTTTATTTTGTTTAGATGGGGCTTTCCTCCCTCCTCACTTGTACAGCTATGCTTATAGCATACGGTGGGCAAGAACTTTTGGCTCTGGTTGTGGATACTTTGATGGCACTCTAATTTCTGGATGGATGCCTTGGTTATATGTATCCTTAGTGTGGTGGTTTTCTCAGTTACTAGTTGTTTATGGGCTGTAGCTATGGTGAGCTATGTGAGTGGACAAATTCTCTGTCTCTCTTTGATGAGGGAGGATGGCAGTCTTCGAAATTCTTTCTGTTTCGCCAGCTCTGTGGTCTACTTAACAGTATGAATTGTACTGCCATGCCCAGTTTAATCTCTGAAAAAGTAGGTGGTGCTTGTGGGTATCAACTACATCCTGTATGATCAAGTCAATAAATGGTGTAAAGGGGCTGTACAGATTGACCTCCTTGTTAGTAGGTGGTGCTTGCCAGATGGCACAAGCTGCATTGTTGTTCTTGGGATCTGCTCTAGTCCCTTAGGAGAAGCATGTGAATGCCCCAGGTGGTGGGTGGGGCCCTGGAACTTCCAGATGAGTCCCATTCTCTGCCATAGAAGAGGTGGGTGGAGGAGTGAGGCTGTGCAGGGCTGGATTGGGTAAGCTCATCTCAGGCTTTATAAAAGCTGGCAATGTAGCTGTGTTGGCAGGGGTCAAAGGTCCACTCCTGCCTTCTGGGGAAAGCTTCCAGGGAGGGGATGAGGTAGATCCACCCAACCAGAAAGTCTGTTTGTGGGGACAGGGCCATCTGAGATTCACAATCTGGTTGCCAGGAGTGGGTTTTGGTTTTCTTCTCATTCCCCTGCTCCATGACTTTTCTTCAATGTCTGCCAGCAGAGGCAGAAGCTTGAACTAGCTAAGCATCCCCATGATTGTGCTGTGGGCTGAGGAACTTCCCAGCCCAGGTCCTGGTGCAGGCTGAGAGTACAGCCTTCCTGTGGGGTGAGGGTGCTCCATGAGTACACCACAGCTGGAACCCACACTGCACTTTCCTGTCAGTCCTGCCCATGTGAGCTCCCTTGCCTCCTGAAGTTCACGAATCTCCCCTCTGTGCCCCTGAGCAACACAATCAAGTCCTTAGGGTATAGGATCTGGCCTGTGGACCTGCCCCCAGATCCCAGAAGATCAATCCCTGGCCATGCCAGGGAGAAACGTGCTGGTCATTGAGTTACCTATGGGGTGCTCAAGCAGGGTTGATATCCTTCCGGTTCAGGATGTAGCCTGCTCTGATGGAACCACCAGGCATGCAGCACCAGGGAGGGCTGGTGAGCAGGATGCTCATAGTCCAAGCACCCATTAGTCTGCTGCAGGATTTTAAGAGGAAAGGTTTGAGCCCCAGTTTCTGTAGAAGCCTTAGTAATGGTGGCTCCATTGTCTCTCTCAGCAGCTACAGGTTGGGAAGGGTGAGGGGAGGAAAATAGTCTGGATGGAGATGTGCTAGCACTCTGGTCTTCTCTGTGCACCTTTCTGCAAGGCAGCTCATCTGGAATGTCCAGGCTCTGGGGTCATGCAGATCCCCTGGGACCCACTGGACCCCGCTGTCTGGGCCAGAGCTGGGAAATGTTTGTGTGGGAACGAGCAAGCTGAAAACTGAGGGACTGAAGCCCCTTGGGAGAACGAAAGCACATGGTTGGCAGAGAATCAATATGGCCAGCCGTCTCAGTTCTGGTCTGTGGTGAATGGAAGTGCCCCAGCGGGGCTGGGAGCCTGGTGCTTTGTCCACAAGAAGCTCCCAGTTCCCTGGTGGCAGGAACTTTTGGGCTCCTGGGGTAGCAAGTCTCTCCAGCAGCTCAGAAGCCCACTGTCAGTGACATAAGGGTGGGAGAAACAAACCACTCCTACCCTTTTTGCTGAACTCCAAGCCTCTCAGGGGTTGATCTCTGCCAATATCGATATCTTGCTTCTCCTGTTCTGCTCCACAACGTCTTCCTGTGGAGTCCCCCACAGGTTCTGGCATCCTTCCCTCAGAATTACACCTGATTTATGTTATCTGTTTGTTTTTTCTTTCATCTAAAACCTTTCCTTCCTATTGAGGTGCTCTGGCAGTGGGTGTCTCTGCTGAGCCATCTCTGACCCCTTTATCCCTCGCATTTGTTTTTCAACCACTTTCCACCTCAAAAATGACTCTGTAGCTTCCTAGCTCATTATTACAGTGATTTCTATCCTCTCCAAATGTGAGGACCTTGTTAATCTCACACACATGCAAAAAAGAGCTGTGAATGTCCACAGAAGAAATATTGTACTTTTGCTATAAATCGAGAATAAATATATTAGAAGACCACGTTGCACTTGATAATGCATTTAAGTGAAGCTGAATTTCATTAATCATAAGAACATGTGGAGGCTTTTAAAAAACAATACTGTATTTTTATTCTACGGGAAAAACTTTATGGGGATTTTGACCTGTGGGGTTTTTGCAGTTACCTCTTGGCTTCCCCCTAGGCTCTCAGTTCCCACACTAGATGGTTTTAGTGAGTTCCTCACTGGTAATCATTTATTTAAATTTCATTCAACTTATTTTACAAATGTAATGATTCCCATACAATGTATGTTAAAAAAAAATCAAAAGAAGGGCAGTTTTTTAGACTTTAGACTTTCTGCCTATTTTTTGTTTTATTTGTTTGTTTTGATAGTTTTTAAATTGGTAGATCTTTGGTAAGTATTATAAAAGTTTCTGATCTGGAGAGTATCTTCACTATCTTCTTTTAGCAAAAGTTTCCTTGAGAGTTAAAAAACCAAGAGGCAGGCATCAAGTTAGAGGCAAGGAAAGCATACGGGGTGAAAAGCAATATAAAAAATTAGATAATCAGTCCAAGAATAAATAGTTGGAGCTAGCCATTTTTACGGGCCAAGGTCCAAATTAGTGACCTATAGACTTTGTTCAAACCTAAACTGAGCCAATGGTTATAACATAAAATGGTACTACTGGCAGGTACCAGGAGGGTTAAGGTGACATTGCACTTGGAAAGGTAACAACTTCCCAATAGAAGGCAGACATCATATAAATAGTCACATTAGTTGTTTTTCTTGTGTCTGGGTCTGTGTTAGGAAGGGGAGAAATATACTAAGAAAGGGAGAAGTATACTATGCCACTCCTGGGTATATATCCTAGAACCTACTGCTTACAGGACAAATAGCCAAAAAGAAGGTCTTGCAACCATCCCTGGGAAGTTACCATAATTCACTCTTAGCTGCTTTCTAGGGCCAACCTTGATGAGATACTGAAAGGGATGAAGAGAAGGGCAAAGGTAAACAGGCACAGTTAACTGTCACTACCTCAGACGAATCCTTCTTGATTATCCTCCACTTCTACGCCTTAACTATGAGCTGAAACACCCCCACTTCTATATTGGGCCACACTTCTGTAATACATACCTCTGTTCTTCACTATAAATGTACTGCATACCTCTCTAGACCGTGACTGAGGCAGACACTGTGTCTCATTCATCGATCTGTTCCTAGTATCTAGCATGGTGCCTGACATATGGGAAGTGTTCAGTGAATGGGAAATGGAATTAAATGAATTCTGTTAATTTACTCTAGGGATCCAAATTTGAGGTAGGAATTCAAGGGAAATGTTTCCAAGTATGTTTAACAATTATCAAACATTGTGTTTCTCTGGGATTGATAATAACTGCCTGTAATTGTATCTAAAGAAAGGTAATATTTATTTTTTTGAAACATCACAAAAGCCAATGGCAAAAAACCTTCAACATGGCTATGATCCCAATTAAAATTCATCAACCTAAAAGAAATAATGCTGATCTGATAAAAATGTATGAGTTTCTTTTTTTGTCACCATAATTTAAAGACAGAAAAATGGTATTTAGGATTTACATATACATGTGGAGTCCAACCTCATTATGATGATTGTACCTAGAAGCCAGAGAGTTTTGAATCTTAAATGTATCTTAAGAAAAGAACTATATTTTCACAGGATAAGAAAAGAGCTACAACAATAGCTCTAATTTAACTGGAGACATTCATTGCACAATCCCCAAAGAACAGAAATAAACTGTTGAGAGCTTCAGCAGGCTGTCTATTCATTTGGCATATTAGCATGAAAGGGTTTTTTTTTTTGCCCAATGGAGCATGGCCTTTTCTCTATGCGATCTTGTTTTTGAGATCTTTGAAACAAGTATTTCAAATACAGCATACTGAGATTTGCTCTAATCTTAACTATGGAATTAGAAAAGTCATTATAACTTTAAGCATAAGTTGTTGGTGTATCTGGCCAAGTCACGAATCTTGCCCATGGGACCCATATCCACATTATAATAGAAAATAGATACATGTATAGCCAATTATTAGGTACCTCTGGTGATGGAAAGCAGAAACTAGGTGAAGTCACAGGTAACTCAACATGGCAACAATCACTATATGGAGATGTTCTCCATATAGTGAGGTTAAACAATGACCCCACATTAAAAATAAACTTTGAAAATCAAAGTTATAGAAAAAAAACTTCAAATTATTTTACCTCAATTTATTAAAGCATATACATTCATTGAACACTTATTAAAGACCTATTTGGTGCCAGACCAGGGTAATCATCTCTAATAACCATAAACAAAAAGTCATAAATGATACTTAATGGGATATGTCATCTCTAAAGACCTCTTTGATTCACTCAAGTGTGGAGAATCCTGTGGCTGTCTACACAACATCCATTTTGTCTCTCATAGGTGAATATATAGAAGTCATAGGATTGATTAGCATTGATCCTCTCTTCACAGCTAGCTGCCTTAATTTGCTTATCTAATTAGGATTATGCCATCATCCCTGTCAGAGTGACTGGGTAATATATCCCAGGGATAAATCATTCTCTACATGGCTTTTCTCTGGCCACAAGGGGTTGGTTCAGGAAGGAGTATTCAGTGGATTTTAGGTCTATGAACCTACTCAGGTAACAGAGGCTCCTAGAGACTTTTGTAAAGGATGGTTCTATATTTCTGTATTTTCCAGGGAATCCTGTGAGAAATATTTTTAGGTGATGTATTAAGTGAATATGCAGCTTGGATTGATTACAACCATTTATCCTCTT
>VSMD01043015.1:0-36954 GCA_008750895.1 Mirza zaza
CCCGGAAGCTTCCGAGCCTGGGCAGCCGGGTTGCGGCGGGGCTGCTTCCTACGACGGTTTTTCCCGGGGCTCTTGGTCTGGGCCGGGTGCCCGCCGGGCTGGCCAGTGCCCTTCAGGGGTGGCTCCACGGCAGCTAGGCCGGCCTTCCCGGACACCACACGTCGAAGGTCTGCGTGAGGACTGCGACTGCCCTGGAGGTCAGAGCGCCTCTTCGCCTTCACACACGCCCTGGAGGGCAGCCCCGGGCCTTCATCGGGGACGAAAATGGCGGCGGCGGCTGCATCTGCTGGGCTGCTGCTCAGGGCGCCTGATGGAGACGCGTCACTAGCGACTGCGTGGACCACAGCAGCAGGCTCCTGATTGCCCACGCTGCATTCGTCGCCAGAGCCGAGGGCGGCCTCATTCTTTGGCCCTCCAGGCAATTCGCCCTGCTGGTGCTTCTCCTCCTTCTCCACGTGTGACTGGGCGGCCATAACGCCAGGTTCTCACTCAGAGACTGAACAGTGCGGCTGCTAGTGTGGCGCTAGTGGGACCAGTGTAAATCTCGAGAGAACTATTATAGAATGAAGAAGGGGGTGGAGCCTGGCCACTCCCACCTCTGATTGGTGAGCTGGCTGTCACCTGACACTTCTCTTCCCTGAGCCGTCCAACCAGTACCCATCTGGCGTTAACCAGTGGGTGTGCCCTGCCCCTCGGGACCAGCCGTGGCTCAGTCAATAGTGCGAAGCTCCCGGTCCTCAAACCGGGTCCCTAGAAGTGCCTGTGTGTGTGTGTGTGTGTGTGTGTTTCGGGTGAGGGTGTGGGGGTGGGGAGTCTATATCAAAGATTCGAGTCACCCCAAATCAGCTTGTCAGCACCATTCTGGCGGCTCAAGCTCAAGAGACCGCCTGAAAGAAATACTAGGCTGGCAGAGAGGCTATATCCTCATAGCCAGGTGTCTGTGCTTCCTGGCATCTAGTCCGGACACTAGCCCCAGGAACCATGGCAGAGGGGACCCTTCTGGAACTTCAGACATGTGGATGACCCTACAGGGGTCTGGTGGGTTTGGGGGTTGGAGCGAGGCCTGAAGCAGAAAAAAGGGGCAGGACCCACACCGTCGTGGCTCAGGACGTTCAGCACTGCTGCCTCCCACTGCTGCCTCCCTCAGGTCCCACACTCGGGGCCAGGGGATGGGGGTTGTATTTAGAATTTTCCGGTAAGATGCTTCTCCCTGTCTTGTCCCGCGAGGCACAGGCCAGGTTGCTTATGATTAGGGATGATACTGACCTTAAATATTTGTACAGGCTGCATAGTAATCCACTGGAGAATGTACATTAATTTATTTGGCCTACTCTCTACTTTCTGTTAATATAAATATGCTGTGATGCACAGACTTGAATTTAATATTTGGACACTCCTTTTAGTCATTATTACAAAAGGGTTGCACATTCAGTATCCCAAAAAGAAAAGCAAATGTAAGAAAACTTAAGTTCTCACACACCTATAGGCGAGTACTGGAAATCTTTACTTCTATGTTGATAGAAAGGCTATTCATACATATTCCATAGTTTTTGTTGTTGTTGTTTGATGTGATAAAATGGAATCATTTCTCCAGAGATATTGCTTTCTAACCTGCTTTGGGGGTCCAGAAAACACTCTTTCCATGGCGATAAACAAATTTCTACAAGGCTATTTTTAACTACAAAATGGTCTCATGATAGAAGCAGCTTACATTTTCAAACATTCCAGTACTGACCAACATTTATGTTTTTCCAATTTTCACATCAATGTGAGACAAATCGTCTTACTAAAAATTGTTCAGGTCCTCAAACGTGTCGTTCTTGTGGATAAGTTCCCAGAAGAGAAAATTCTTGATATAAGTCTATACACATTTGTAATTTCTTGATTAAAAACATTGGCAAATTGTTCTCCTGAAAGTCACTGTTATAATTTTGGCAGGATTGAATGGGATATTTAATGGTGGGGATGAACAACTAGACTGAAACACAACTCAAAAATAGAATGGAATAGTATTTGGAGTGTTAAATAATGTAGATTGAAAAATGGATTTGAAATGGAATGCAGAATGGGATGTAGTAGAGACTGCAGTAGAATCTGGAATAAAATAGGGAGTGGAATAAGGGTTTGAACAGGATATGGAATGGAAAATTGAATGAGATAGAAATTGAATGTTATTTAATGGGAAAATGGAATGAACAGAAAATGGAAATGAGTATCTAATGCCATATAGAATAATAGAAAAATGTATTATTTGAGAAAAGGAAGTAAATGAAATAGAGTGTGAGCTAAAATAGTAAAGGCAATAGAAGAAATCAAAATTATAAGAAACAAGAATGGAAGGAATATTCAATGGCTTGAAATAAATGGGCTATGAACTATGTCCTATAGATTTTAAAGTACTGAAAAAGAATGAAATGAAATTTGGAATAAAATATAGAATATAAATTTATGAAGGATGGACTAGGAATTGAAAAAGAATGGAAAATGAAATATTAATAAAATATAAGATGGCTTGAAGCTCTGACTCGAGAGGGGAGGAGGGGCAAGGGCAATGTACATAACCTTAACATTTGTACCCCCACAATATGCTGTAAAAAATAAAAAATAAAATAAAAAAATATAAGATGGAATTAAATGAAGAATAAATGAACAGAATGTATATAGACAATGTCCATTTTATTATTCCCATGTATTCTGTATTGCTAGAATTCAGACAAGGCATAGTGAGGATGGATTGTCTATGCTCCACCATGTCTGAGACCTCAGCTTGGAAACTTCAATGGCTCTAAGGTCATGAGGGAAGTAAAGTAGTAAATGATGACTCCTAGATTTTTTGTGGATGATGGTGTCACTTACTGAAAATGGGAAAAACTGCTCAGTTGAGGAGGTTAGGGAGACAGTGGAAATCCGTGATCCTGTTGTGACCATGTTGACCACCACTCCTAGTCATTTAGGGGGATGAACCCCAATTTACCTCATAGCTATTTTCCTAGTTTTATATGTCAACTTTCACCAGTTTCATAGAATTTAGTTTTCCTCTTGGAAGTCATTTCAGTTTTCTCTGAGATCCTTCCTCCTTTCTGGAATCTCTATGGGTCTCAGTCATGATCCCTGACTTAGAAATGACTAAAATTCTCCCATCTATCTTTAAAGGAATATGAATATATATATATATATATATATATATATATATAATCTTCCACTTATTGACTTATTATCCTCTAGGATCTCAAACTTTTTGAAGTCCCTCCCTTTAACTCCATTGGTATCTTCAATACCCTCTCCTTTCTCTTTCCCTCTGTTTCATTTAAAAAGTGTATATGATGTATGAGCTCATAGAAAAAAATCTAAAGGATGATTTTTCATTCTTTTCATACTTAATCTTTTGAATGGTTTCAATGAGCATACATTACTCTTGTACTCAGAAAAATACAGCTATTTGCATTTTTGAAAACAATTATTTAACATTTATATGTTCAATTAAGTTTTAAACTATTGTAAGAAATTGGGCTTTCTTATATATTATTGAATAGGACTATAAATTTATAGTATCTTCCCAGATGAAAATGTGATGATATGATGATACATATAAAAAGTCTTACGTGAAATCTATGTGATGCTACAATTCTTCCTCCAGGCATCAATTCTAAAACAAAAACTAAAACAAAACAACAACAAAACCTTCATATATTCAAAATGTTATATGCTCAAAGGTAATTTTTATAGTGTCATTTATTTTTTAAACTCTGAAAAGACCTCAGTTTCGAGTAGGATACTGGATGCCCATAGAATAAATGTACATAGCTTTTACAGGATATTTTTGAAAAACATTTAATGCCGTGGGAAAATGGCTATGATACTCAAAATCCCATATAATGTACTGGACCTACTGATGTATATTTATACTTATATATTTATTTTTTCATCTATCTAGCTATTATATTTCATTCACTGTAGTACAGTTCTCAACTAGGAGCACTTTGCCCCATGGAGGAAATTTAGAAATGTCTGTAGACTGTCACAACCAGGGAGGGAGAGTGCTACTGGCTTCTAGTGTGTAGGTGTCAGGGATGCTGCTCAATCCCTTCAATGCACAGGAGAGCCTTCAACAACACAGAATTACTTGGCCCAGAATGCCAATAATGTCAAGTTTGACAAGACTTGCAGTAGGGTATTTGGACAATTCAGAAAAGTTTAAGAAAATTTAAATCACAAGCAATCCTACCAGTGATTGATAATGATTGTTAGAAGTTTGATATGTGTATGTATTAAGTTTTCTATAATTTTGTATTTTATAATTGGCAAAAAGTATATTTTTGAAATAAATTAATTCATTTAAAAATTCATTCTTCCCCAATAAGCTACAAATATTTTTCACATATTAACCATTCTACTCATTAAGAAATTATATAACTTAAGAATTGTAATTTCAGCTCATTTACATGGAGGTATATTCTATAAGTATCAACCTATCATCTATCTCCTGATATTCAAACTTCAAATCATTAATTTCCAAATATTTATTTGGTTAAAATAAAGAAAAACTGAGGTTTATAACACAATCTATCTGATATATAAAGAGTAGTGTGGTTGATTATCAGGTCATAGTAATCTCATGATCACTCCAGTGACTGGTTTGGAAATGAGCATTTCCCAGTTATAGTCACTAGAATATGGTCACATCCTTTGGGGTTTTGAGGGAAAGATTTCTGAGCTCTTAAAGTAAGAGACACAGCAGATTGTTTACATTAAAAATTAAAGATTGCATATATAAAATATTGGAATTAACAAATGAATTTGGTATAATCACTGGACATATAGTCAATATTACAAAACTGAATTTTATTTCTATATGCTAACATAAAAAATTATAAAGATAAAATTTTTAAAACACCATTTCCAATAGCATTAGAAAACATCAAATACCTAGGAACAAATCTAATGAAAAATTCATAAGACCTCTCTCTAGAAATCTACATAAAATTTCTGAAATAAATTAAAGAAGACCTATATTAACCAGAGATATATCATGTTTATGGATTTGAATATAATATTATGAAAATTAAATCAAAGTGAGAATTAGTATCAATATGAACTATGAATTCAATGCAGTCCTGATCAAAATCCCAGCAGACTGTAAATGGAAATTGGCAAACTGATTCTAAAATCTGTATGGATATCAAAGATAAGAACAGCCAGCCAAAGCAATCTAGAAGAAGAAGAAATTTGAAGGACTTTCACTGTCAGATAGCAAAGCCAACTATAAAGCCATAATAATTAAAATAGTGTGATTTGTGTACAAGGATACTTTGTTATGCAGGAATAGATAAATAAAGATGCATATGCCTCTATCTATTTAAAGATAAATAGACCAATCAAACAAGAAAAGAGTCTACAAACACACATCCATATGTGATCACCTAATTTACAGCAAAGGTACCAATGCAGTGCTTGGGAAGAAGGACAATCATTTAAGTTAAGTGGAGCTGGACTAATTGGATATCCAGTTATGTGGCAAAAATAACTTTGGCCCCTAACTTACACCATACACAAAAATTAATTCCAGAAGATAAAGCTTCTAGAAAATAATTTGCATATTTTGATGCCCTTGGAATAGATTATAATATTGGAACCAGGACATAAAACCCTCTAATGATAAAGGAAAACATTAACTACATACACATGTGCACATACACAGACATTCAGAAAATGTCTTATGTAAAGAATAAAATGAAGAAAAAAGTAAATGCAATTAAACACTGGCACAATATTTCAATAGGCACTTCACAAAATAGTATACTCAATCAGTAAACAAATAAGACTGCTCAAACTCAGTCATCAAGAAAATGCAAATTAAAATCACAATGAGATATTAGTAAATATCTACCAGAATAGCCAAAATTACTACCCATGTGAAGAGTTGGAGAGGGTATAGAGGAACTTGAACTCTAATTGCTGGTAAGAGTATAAATTGGTACCGCCACTTTGGAAAACTAGCAGTGTCTATTAAAGCTGAATTTATGCATTTTCTATAATCCAGCAATTCCATCTATGTTAGTTTTCTATTCCTGCATAACAAATTACTACAAATTTAGTGGCTTAAAACAATGTCCATTTATTAGCTTAGAATTCTACAGTTCAGAAGTCCAGGCATGGCATAGCTAGGTTCTCTGCTCAGGTCTCACATGGTGAAATCAGCCTGTGATATCAGTCAGCCAGTCTGTGTTTGTTTCCAAGGGCTCAGAAGAGGAATACATTTCCAAGCTCATTCATGTTATTTGCACGATTCAGTTCCACTTTTAGCTCCTAGAGGTCTCATGCAGTTCCTTGCCACATCAACTCTTCATATTCCTCCTCATACTTCCAATCTCTCAGGAAGGGCCCAGGCCATCTTAAGGTCTCACCTGATTAGGTCTGGCCCACCCAGGATAACTTTATTTCAAGGTCCACTGATTTGGGACCTTAATACATGTCTAAAATCTCATTTCCTATACAGTGTAACATAATCACAGGAGTGATATCTCATCATATTCACGGACTCTAATCATGCTCAATGGGAAGAAGTTATACGAAGTCAAAGGTCATTAGAGGTCATCTTAGAATCCTGCCTACCACAGTCTGCCTTCTGGCCCCCAGTGGTTTCATCTTTCCCACATACAAAATACATTTACCCCATCCCAGAATCTCCAAATTTCTCATCATATTACAGCATCAGCTCAATTCCAAAAGCTTATCTGAATCTCATCATCTAAATCAGGCATGGATGAGATTACTGGGTATGATCCACCTAGTAAAACTCCTGGGCAAAATTCATCTCCAACTGTGGACTAGTGACACTAAAGTGACAAGCTATCTTCCCCCAACACTCCAACATACAATAAAGGGACAAACATAGGATAACAACTGTAAACATTCTGGTTTAATATGGGAGCAAATGAAAGGCAGAAAGGAGTTAAGAGTTGAGAGCAGTTTGGAAATCCATCTGATTTCTACTAACAATCTGTCCAAGGCAATTAAGGCATTTTCCAAGGTGATTTAGGCTTTCTCTATCATGCACCTCAAAATTCTTCCAGCTTTTGCCTACAACTCAGTTTCAAAGCCATGCCCACAGTTTTAGATGTTTGCAGTGGCTGCACCTCATATCCAGGAACCAACATTTATAATGGTTTTTATCGGTGTGAGTCAAACCACTACACTCTTAGCAGCTTAAACCAACACTCGTTTACTAGCTCACAGTCGTAAAGGTCAGAAGTCTGTGCATTGTGTGACTGGCTTCTCTGCTCAGGGTCTCACAGGGTGGGATGCTGTTGGACTTGCCGTGCTCCTTTCTAGAGTCTCTGGGAAGAAGCCCTTGCAGACCCTTCCATGTTGTCAGCTGAATTCAGTGCCCGGCAACAGGAGGACTGAGGCCCCTTTCTCCTGCTGGCTGTCAGCAGGGGGCAACATTCAGCGCCTAGAGGACACCTGCCGTTGCTTGTCACCTGGCCCCCTCCGAATGCTCTCTAATGCTTCCGATCTCTCTTTCAGCAAATACCTAGGCCCTTATAAGTGTTCACCTGTTAGGTCTGGCCCACCTATCTTAAGGGGAGTTGATTTGTGACTTTAATTACATCTTCAAGACCCCTTTTGCCATGTGATGTAATATAATAATGAGAATGATATCTCGTTATATTCACAGATTCCACACACACCCAATGCGGAAGAGTTTATACAAAGACAAGAGTCATTAGGGATGATCTGAGACCTCTGCCTACCATACAATCAAAGTATATATCCAATAGAGATGCATAAACATGTTCTCCAAAAGACATAAATAAGGATGTTCACAGTAGCATTATTGTGAAATAGTCACAAACTAGAAACAGTCTAAATGTCTATCAACAACAGTTGAATGAATAAATTATAGTATGTTCATAGAATGGAATACTATACGACAATGAAACGAAACCCCTACATACAACCACATGGACAGATCTCAAAAGCATTAGTATTGAGCAAAAGAAACCAGGCATAAAAACATACACGATTTATAATTCTGTTTGTATAAAGTGCAAAAAACAGGCAAAATAAATCCATAGTGGCATAGGTCAGAATAGTGTTTAACTTTCAGTATAATGACTAGGTTGGGGCATAATATAGGTTTCTGGGGTGCCAGTAATGTTCTATATCTCGGTCTTGGCAGTTGTTACATGCATGTTTTCACTTTGTAAAATATCATCAATTTGTTGTCCCTTATGATTTATGCAGTCTTCAATTTAAATGTTATACTTCAATGAAAAGAATGCTAACAAAAAAGAAAAAAAGAAACCTTAAGAAAGGGCACAGAGAATTGACAGAAATATAATTCAGACTCACAATCTCTTATAGTCAAGTCTAAAATAAAAAATGCTTTGAAAAACAAACTTAACTTTTCCTGACTCATTTGTCCATAAAACCTGACCTGAACTGACATTAGGCTATTTGGTAGACAATAACTAAGAAAGACTGCAGAGAGTTTGTCGAATTGATTGAAATTATTGAATTCTTTGTTCAGTCCCTCAGACGATATGATTTTTCTCCTTTGATCAATTGATATAATGAATTAATGAAAATATTTCCTAAGATTGCACCATGTTCTCATGAGTAGGAAACTACCAGGATATGGTAGATTTATATACTGTTGAATTTTATGCACTTAACCTTTATTGATAAAAAATAAAATCTACGTTAGTGAGATAGATCCACATCTATGTGTGTGTGCTTTACAGCTCCTCTTCCATGTTTTGGAATCAGGGCTTAGACATCATTAAATAAGTTTGTAAGATTTCTACCTTTGCTTCTAGCTTCTATGTCACTTTTTATTGGCTTAGGAATCTGTGATTCCTTAAAATAACTGGATGTTTGTATGTAAACCTCCTTGTACTTTTATCAGTAATTTTGGTTCCCAATCCTAGTGCAAGAACACCACCATTTTCTGGTAAAGGTGTGGCTATTCAAAAATGTGTAGAGGAAGAAAGGTATACTGTAAATAACATCAGATGGACTTGGGAGACTGTTCCACTTCCACCACTTACTTAGTGTGGGGCTTTCAACAAGTTACTGAATCATTTGAGCTTTATTTTCTTCACTTGGGAAATGGGACTATAGTCTCCTCCCTTGAATTGTTTCCCTGCAAATTTAGCAAAGTTCAATTTTCACCTTATTAAGCCAATTAATGTTCAAATCTTCTGGGATGAAGAGTAAAACATGCATATTAATTTACAAATATTCACAATTAACAGCAACAGGTGAGAGGTAATAAATGTTTTAGGAACTTTATATATTTCTGAGCATTTGTTTAATCTTCTTGAAATTCAGTTAGTATTTCTATGTATTTTTCTATGTAGAATTTCTACAGATCATTTCTACATAAAATGCATTACGTATTCTCTAATTTTCTCAAAATAACATACATACATGGTCTTAAAAGTTAAATATTAACTCTAGCCTTTAATGAAAGCAGAAATTATTTGATTCTAAATCCACAATCGCCTCCACTCCAGCTATGGCTCCCTGAGACAATTTCTTTCAATATTTTGTTTGTTTGTTTGTTTCTCAGGTATTTGCCATGCTATTTATACATCATAGTCTTATACTATACTGATTGTGGCATACTGCAAAAATGGCCACAAGTAGGACTTCTGGTTTAAGCTCTTTTTACAACAAGAAAAAAACAGAGCAAATTGAAGCACTGGCTTTGTAAAAACCCATCAGAGAACTGAGGTTGCAGGGTAAACCCCCACCCTGAAGGATAGACAGATTCAGAGTCACAACTGAGATCTACTTAACTGGAGCAGTTGCCTCTAGAGCCATAAACTTAAATGGTAAATTTGCTGAATTTCTTGGGGCTGAATGTGGACTAGCATGAGAGTGAAGGGGCCTCCACATGTTCATGGGCTTTACCTTCAGGAAAACGTTCAGCTGCGTGGCAACATGGCACCCCGCACCTGCTGCATAAACTGTGCAGCACGGGTCCGTGTTGGGTAGGTACCTGATGATGCTCTCCCCCCTAGAGGAGCGTGAAGCCGGAGGTTGCTAAGTAGAAGTGCAGATGTTGCTTTTTCCTCCACAACCTGCAGCTGTTATCCAGGATTCACGGGTCTGCAGGACTTCAGACCTCAAATTGAACCGCACTGCAGTGGCATCTCCCTATGTAGAGCACCAGGTCAAGGCACTCAAAGGTGTCCAACGGAAACTTAGCGGCGCCCTAGCAGCTGAGGCCCAACGGCTTCCTCAGCGTCTCCCCTGGTCCGCGCCGGGCGCGCCCAGATCTACCTCATTGGCGGACGCCGCGCAACCGCGAATTTGGAGCAGCGCGTATGGCTGGGGATCTTTAAAGCCAGCTTCACCAGCCTGCCAGCTTCCTTTTGGTAGTGGTCTTCGCTGCTGCCAAGCTCCTGACCCCGGCTTGGACAAGAGGCTGCTGCGCGCTCCTGGACCGGGTGATGAAGGTGGCTGCGTGGTGGGGGCGGCGAGATTGGGGAGCAACGGGTGCAGGGCTCCCTAGGTTGCTCTTCACTGCGTGGTTGGGTGGCAGTTCTCTTTCTTATCCTGCCCTTGGCATTCTCAGCCAAAAACACAAATCTGGCCAAGTAGTGGCCCTGCAGCGCTGGGGGTTTCCGGGTGGGGGGTTGGGGGAAGGAAGGTTTCAAATTCTAAGAATTTACTGGGCTGCTTGTTTGCACTATCAAGATTGGCCACTTGTTGAAAGTGAGTACACTGGAGGAGATCCTGCCTTTGATTTTAAAATGGCGGCTTTATTGGTGTAACTTGTTGGCTAACCGTATTTGCAGCCCGTTCTCTTAAGTGATTTTTACGTTGTCCACACATACCTGGAGACTGCCTGTACTGCAGTCCTTGTGTGCGTTGGCATTAACACCCGGGCTTTCCGTGCTCCTTCTATTACTTACATGGAAATAGTACTCAAGTTCTCTGGTCCCCGTAATCTCATATGAAAAAAAGGAATAATATATTCCAAATTTAGCGGGGAGTAAATGCAATAACATATTTGAAATATTTAATGCAGCAAAAAGAAACCGCATTTATTATACATATGTGTAATTTCTAAACTCATTTTCTAATAAGTTTTAAAAGTTTCGCTGGATTTATTTTTTAGGTTTTGTGCTAAGAGTCATGAAGTGTTCTGAATGCTGGATGGATAAAAGCCAATGTAACTTGGTCCTTTTCTTCAAGCATCTCACAGTTGAGTGTGGTAGGCAGACAGACAAATTACATGAAATGGCTTAAAGTGAAGAATTAGAAGTCTTTCAGGAGTATTGTGAGAAAGCATAGAGAGACACAAAAGGAGAAGCTGCAGACTGGGATGAACTGAGGATGAGTGGCCAAAGAAGAAACAGGAAACCTAAAAGAGCTGTTTCCTTGTGGGTGTGGAGCTCATTTGTATTTGACAGTTCCACTAATCTTTGGATTCACATTCTTGATTCTCTCAGTGTAACCCAGAACAACATCTGTGCCTTTCACTTGTAAAAATAAACAACAAGAACAGGGTACTCTGGGAACATAGGCTAAAGACCCTTAACTACAGCCAGAAGGATGGATGGGCAGTATCAGCATAGACTCCTTTCAGAGAATGTGAGTATAAAGTAGATACTATTATCATCCCTATTTAAAGAAGAGGAAACTGAGAGTCAGAGAGGTTATGTAACTTGCTGAAGGTCACACAGCAAGGCAGGAATGAGTCCAGGTTTCAACCCTGGGTCTGTCTGGCCCCAGTGCTCCATGCAGTTTGCATTACCTTGAGCTCACTCTTATGACAATGTCACTTGTTTTTATCCCCAGCCACCACTTCCAGGCCATGCTTGCCTCGAAATTGTTAAAGAAGTTTGCCGAGTACAGTGAATAAACTTATCGGAAGACATCTTCCAAGGAAAGACTGCTGAATGCTTGAAGCATTATTAGAAAGAATGACTTAAGTGGCAGGACAAGGCTTGGAATACAAGTGTGTCTTTTATGACTCTAAGGCCCATCTCATTTCCACTGCATCTGTGAAAGCATAATATTAATCCACTTTCACTTTTATTCTCTTTACCGAGACTGAAAATTCACCAAGATTGAGAGAGACTTTTAAGTAGTTTCAGAATTATATTTTAGTCCTTAGGATTTACTTTTCCTAACTCAGCTATACTCCACTTAGTTTCTTTGTGAAAATGCATAAATGTTCTCTATTTGGCATATGTCAATTATTAGTAACAACTATTATTTACTCAGTGACTATTATATGCTTATAGTACTTTTGAAATAAGTAATATTATGATCCCTATTTTATGTAATAGTAATTTCTAACTTTACTGATCATTTAACATTTGCATAGTGCTGTTCTACCATATTTCATCCCATTTAATCCTTAAGCCCTAAGAGGGGAGAATTATTACTAAACTTATTTTTCAAATGAGGGAACTGAGGAACAGAGAGGGTCACAGAATTTCCCATGGTCACACTAGAAGTTAGTAATGAAGCTAATATGAGCCAGGCAGCCTGACCCCAGAGTGTGTCCTGTGAGTCAACTGACTACATGGAAGAGGAACAGGAGCTTTGCTCGGCCCCTTAGCTCTAAAGTTGCCAGCAGAAATTCAAATCCAGGTATGGGGGATTCTAAATCCCCCTACTCTAATCCCCCTGTTCATCTCCCTCACTTGTGCTCTGTAAATGGTTGCTCCTACTCTACTTCATTCACACTGTACAGTGAGCAGATGTTTATTAAACACCTGTACAGTGCAGGTAGAAAAATCAGAGAAATAATTCTTTCTCTCAAAGCTCTTGCAGTATAGTGGGAGAGACAAACACATAAAAAGATAATTAGAGTGTGGTAAAGGAAGACTTTCTGGAAGAGGTGGCACTTCAGCTATGTGTTAATGGATAAGCAGAAAGAATATATGGAAAAGGGATGTGGGGGAAATTCAGACAAAAATAGTTGTATGAGCAATGGCTCAGAAATTGCAAATAGAATGGTGTGTGTATAAAGGGGAGATACAATTAACATGTGTTAAATGTGAATGGAAATGGTGAAGGGAGATGATTTTAGGGAAGTTAGCAAGAGTAAGATTATGAGGAGCCTTGAATGTCATGCTAAGGACACAAAAACATATATCATGTCACCTCTGCAATAACCTTCCTTCCCAACTCATATTCACAGCATTTCAGAACTTTCTGAGGCTAGCTAACAGAGTAAAAGAGGATAATATTTATACTTACGGGGTGGGGTAGGGCATTCAGAAGGAATGAGCGAGCAGGCAAGAGAGAGTACAGGTAGGGGTTACCTAATGGAGTGGTTGATATCAGAGTGGCAGAGAAATAAGATGTAAGAAAGAGAATGCTGATTTACCGAAATCTTCAGCACTGGCTTCATCCTTAGGATGGTCCTGTGTGACTATAGAAGTTCCAAGCCTCACATCTGATGAGCATGAAAGGGGTGTGTGTGTGTGTGGTGGGGGTGTATTAGTGAGACAGAATGAACCTGAAGGGAGTTCGATTTCTAGATCTATATTGGTATAGGGTGGAAAAACACTGGTTATGGTGGCCTAGGAACCAGAGGATGGGGTGGGAGAGAGCTGACTTATATTTAATATATCTATATCTTTATTTTTCCATTAATATCATGAGGCCAAAGATATCCCCAAACATGCCTTGCAAACCAGTGTTTGGAAGGGAATTTCCAATGTTTGTTTCCATCCTTGACCAACAACCACCTTTTGAGCTACACATTCTTTTAGTAGATATGGCAAGTCTTGGTCTTATTATGATCTGGGAGACAGTCTTAATTTTTTCAAATAGACATACATAAAGTTATGCAAATCATAAGTGCACAAGCTGATTTTTTTCTTTGCAAAGCTAACATATTAATGTAACCACCACATACCTTAGCAGCATTACTCACAGTAGTCATTAATTTGAAATGACTCATATGATTATGTTGCTACATAACAATTTATCCCAAAATTTAATGGCTTACAAATAATCTTTCATTATCATTCATGGTTTCAGGAATTCAGACAGGGCACAGCTAAGATAGCTATTTCTGCTCCATGATATCTGGGCCTCAGCTGGAACACTTCAGGCTGGAGGCTAGAATCATCTAATGGATCATTCACTCTGCAATTGAAATTAAAAATACAGTACCATTTACATTAGCATCCCCCTAAATGAAATACTTAGGTATAAATCTAGTAAAAGATATGTAAGGTGTATATGAGAAAAACTAAAGAACTCTGATGAAAG
This sequence comes from Mirza zaza, assembly GCA_008750895.1. Taxonomy (NCBI): domain Eukaryota; kingdom Metazoa; phylum Chordata; class Mammalia; order Primates; family Cheirogaleidae; genus Mirza; species Mirza zaza. The sequence continues at coordinate 14,254 of VSMD01043015.1, forward strand.
ATATCAAAGAACTAAATAAATAGGGAGATATTTCATGTTCATGCATAGGAAGACTCAATATTGTCAAGATATCATTTCTTCCTAACTTGATCTATAGATTCAGTGCAATCCCAGTCAAAATCCCAACAAGTTATTTTGTGACCATCAGCAAACTGATTCTATGGAAAGACAAAAAACCTAGAATAGCCAATATAATACTGAAGGAGAACAAACTTCAGTTAACAAACTTCAGCCCTTGTCACAAAGCTACAGTGATCAAGACAGTATGATATTAGTGAAATAATAGACAAATAGATCAATAGATTAGAATAGACATACACAAGTATAGTTTGCTGATTTTAGACAAAAAAAAATCAGTGGAGAAAAGATAACCTTTCCAACAAATTGTGCTGGAACAACTGGATATCCACATGCAAAAAGAAAAAAAAAAACAAACTTTATACACAGATCCTAAAACTTTCAAAAAATTAACTCAAAATGGATCATAGACCTAAATGTAAAATGTAGAAAGATAACACTTCTAGAAAATAGAGGAGAAAAATCTAGGTAACCTTGGGGTTGGCGATGACTTTTTAGATTAAACATCAAAAGCATAGTCCATGAAAGAAAAACATAGTAAGTTAGACCTCATTAAAATGAAAACTTCTGCACTGTGATACAGACTGTTAAGAGAATGGAAAAAAAGCCACAGACTAGGAGAAAATCTTTGCAAAACAAATATAAAGTGTTGGTATCTAAAAATAGAAGGGATTTAAAAAACAAACAGCCAAATGAAAAATGGGCAAAATATCTGAACAAACACCTCACCAGAGAGGAAATACAGATGGAAAATAAGCATAAGAAAAAAAAATGTTTAGCATCATATGTCATAGGAATTGCAAATTAAAACAACGAGATACCACTTACCCGTATTAGAATGACTAAAATCCAAAGCACTAACAACACCAGATGCTGATGAGGATGTGGAGAAACAGGTACTGCCATTTATTGCTGTTGGGTATGCACAATAGTATGGCCACTTTAGAAGACACTCTGTCAGTGCTTTCAGAGCTATTGACTTTGGCTCCATATCCTTGTTTCTGTTGACTTGAAATGAAAAGAAAATTACTTGAGTTGTCATGAGATTAAAAGAGATACTGTAGGTAAAATGCCTGGTAAACATTTTGACCATCAATCAATGGGACATATCATGATTATTTACTGGGTGCTATTAGAAAAGAGGAGATCAATTTATCTTAAACTGTGGCCTGCTTCCACCTCTTGGCTATATATGCTAATAATGCTACTGTGAACATGGGTGTACAATTATCTCTCTAAGACCCTGCTTTAAATTCTTTTTTTTAAAAATTGTATATATTTAAGGTATACAACATGATATTTTGATGTACATATGCATCATTAAATGATTACTACAGTTAAGGCAATTAACATATCTGTCATCTTTCATAGTTATCTTTTGAGTGTGTGTAGTAATAACATCTAAAATCTACTCTCTTAGCAAATGGCTGGTATATAATGCAGTATTACTAACTATAGCTATCATGCTGTACATTAGCTCTCTGGACTTATTTACCATCTGTAACTGCAACTTTGTTGAGTTTTATTTTTGAGCCACATCTCCCCATTCAACCTTATCCACTACCTCCGGTAATCACCATTCTACTCTCTTTCTATGTATTCAATGTTTTTAAATATTTTTTTTAGGTATAAGAGAGATCATCTTGCTTTAAATTATTTTCATTATATACCCAGAAATGGAGTTACAGGATCATATGGTAATTACATTTTTAATTTTGAAATCAACTACCTTACCATTTGCCACAGCAGCTTCACTATTTATATTCCCACCAAAAGTACACAAGATTTCATATTTCTCTGCATCCTTATCAACACTTGTTATTTTCTGTTTGTTTTTGTTTTTTGGTATTTTCTTTAAATTTTATTTATTTTAGCATATTATGGGGGTACAAATGTTTAGGTTATATATATTTCCTTTTCCCCACCTGAGTCAGATCTTGAAGCATGCCCATCCCCCAGATGGTGCACACCACACCCATTAGGTGTTAATATACCCATCCCCTCCTCCCGCCTCCCACCTGCCCTACACCAGATGAATGTTACTGCTATATGTGCACTTAAGTGTTGGTTAGTTAATACCAATTTGATGGTGAGTACATGTAGTGCTTGTTTTTCCATTCTTGGGATACTTCACTTAGTAGAATGGGTTCCAGCTCTATGTAGGATAATATTAGAGGTGCTATATTGCCATTGTTTTTTATAGCTGAATAGATTCCGTGGTATACGTATACCACACTTTATTAATCCACTCATGTATTGATGGGCACTTGGGTTGTTCCCACATCTTTGCAATTGTGAATTGTGTTGCTATAAGCATTCTAGTGCAGATGTCTTTTTTACAGAATGTCTTTTGTTCTTTTGGGTAGATGCCTACTAATGGGATTGCTGGATCAAATGGTAGTTCTACTTATATCTTTTTGAGGTATCGTCATATCACTTTCCACAGAAGTTGTACTAGTTTTCAGTCCCACCTGCAGTGTATAAGTGTTCCCATCTCTCTGCATCCACATCAACATTTATTGTTTTGGGATTTTTTGATAAAGGCCATTCTCACTGGAGCTAAGTGATATCTCATTGTGGTTTTCATTTGCATTTCCCTGATGATTAGAGATGTTGAGCATTTTTTCATGTTTGTTGGCCATTAGTATATCTTCTTTTGAAAAATTTCTGTTCATGTCCTTTGCCCACTTTTTGATAGAGTTGTTTGATTTTTTCTTGCTGATTTTCCTGAGTTCTATATAGATTCTAGTTATCAGCCCTTTATCAGATGTGGAGCATTTGAATATTTTCTCCCATTCTGTAGGTTGTCTATTAGCTCTAGTAAATTTTCAATTCAGTTATTGTTTTTTCTCAGTTCCAGAATTTATTTTTGGTTCCTCTTTTATATTAATAGTTTCTATCTCTTTTTTGGTATTCTCATTTCGTTCATGCGTAATTTTCCTGATTTTATTTAGTTGACTGTTCTCTTTTAACTTATTGATCATCTTTAAGAAAATTGTTTAAAATTCTTTATAAAGTAACTCAGAGGGCTCTGTTTCCTTAGAATTGGTTTCTGGAGATTTATTTTGTTCCTTTGAATGGGCCATATTTGCCTGTTTGCTGGCATGCACTGTAATCACATTTGAAAAAAAAATAAATAAATAAAAATAAAACAGCCATGTCTCCCAGTGTTTACCGACTGGTTTTTTGCAGGGGGAGATATTAACTAATCTATAGAGGCTCCTAGATTCTCTCAAACCTTTTCTGGGAGTACATCTTCCCTGGACTTGTCCTGTCATTCCGTTTCCAGGTAAATACAGTCGATTTTAAATATATTATTTTCCCTAAGAGATTTACTGATGCTGTTTCTTTGAAGCCTGTGGTTTCTATTGTATTGCTCTTCCTATAATCTCTTGCCCCCGGATGCCTGTGGGACTGCAGACTCCATGAACCTCCAATGCTCTGGCACCTGCAACTGCTTTCAGTGACCTCTGACCTGGTATCTGAACTATGCTATCCTTCCCATCAGTGCTCTGAAGCAGGTGAGACAGAAACCAGTCTCTCAGGCAGTACCTAAACAAGCAGAATATTTCAAACAAGTTTTAGTCTTTCCCTTCTATCCCAAGGGAAGAGCTGGGAAAATTGTGTGCCTTCCTACTGATCATGCCATGATTCACTTGGGAAGGGGTGAGATAAAGGCAAGCAGTTGGCCATGACATCTGTTACCATTTTGGCTGCAATTTTTTTTTTTTTTATTAATTAGGAATTCACTTGGTTGCTGTAGCTTCTAAACTGGTTTCTAGAGTGTTCAAAAACTGTTTTGGTATGTATATCATTTGTAATTTATTGTCTTTATGAAGGAACAAAAGCCTGGAGGTTCTTAGACTACCATCTTGCTGATGTCACTTCAGCTGTATGTTTTTAAATTTTTAATTAATATAGATACATGCTAGTTGTACATATTAATGGAGTAAATGTAAAATTTTGATACAAGCATATGGTGTGTAATGATCAAATAAGGTAATTGTGACATCTGTCACCTCAAACGTTTATCATTTCTTTATGTTAAGAATGTTTATAGCAGCACAATTCACAATTGCAAAGATGTTGAAACAACCCAAGTGCCCATCAATACATGAGCGGAATAATAAAATGTGGTATATGTATACTGTGGAGTTCTACTCAGCCACAAAAAACATTTGTGATCTAGCACCTCCTGTATTATCCTGGATAGAGCGGGAGCCCATTCTACTAAGTGAAGTATCCCAAGAATGGAGAAACAAGCACAACATGTACTCACCATCAAATTGGTATTAACTGATCAACACTTATGTGCACATATGGAAGTAACATTCATCGGGTGTCAGGCAGGTGGGAGGGGGGAGGAGAGGATGGGTATATACACACCTAATGGGTGTGGTGTGCACTGTCTGGGGGATGGGCACACTTATGGCTCTGACTTGGGCGGTGCAAAGGCAATATATATAACCTAAACATTTGTACCCCCGTAATATGCTGAAATAACAAAATAGAAAATTTAAAATTTTTTCAGAAGAATAAAGAAAAGAATATTCTGATTCTAAAATTTTAGTTATTCTGAAACGTACAATAAATTATTGTTAACTATAGTCATCCTATTATGCTGCCTCCTATTTAACTGTATTTTGTGCCCATTAACCATCTCTGCTCTATCCCCCTCTCCTTACTACTCTTCCCATTCCATCTATTCTCTATCTCCATGAATTTAATTGTTTTTACTTCTCACATATGAGTGAGAATATGCAATATTTACCTTTCTGTGCCTACCTTATTTCACTTAATATAATGTCCTCTAATTGGATGTATGTCATTGCAAATGACAGGATTTCATTCATTTTTGTGGATGAGTATATTCCATTGTATATATATACATTTTATTTATCCATTCATCCCTTGGTGGACACTTAGGTTCATTTCATATCTTGGCTATTTTGAATACTGCTGCAGTAAACATAGGAGTGCAGATATCTCTTTGATATACTGATTTTCATTCTTTTGGTTATATACTCAGCAGTGGGATTGCTGAATCATATAGTAGTTCTATTTTTAGTGTTTTGAGGAACCTCCATACTCTTGCCCATGGTGCTATATTAATTTACATTCACATCAACAGTATATGAGGGTTCCCCTTTCTCCACATCCTTACCAGCATCCATTATTACCTTTTTGATAAAAGCCATTTTAAGTGGTGTGAGATGACATCTCATTGTAGTTTTGATTTGCATTTCTATGATGGTTAGTGATGTTGAGCATTTTTCCATATACCTTTTTGCCATTGTCTTTTGAGAAATGTCTATTCAGATCTTTTGCCCATTTTTAATCAGATTATTTGAGTTATTTTTTTCCAACTGAGTTGTTTGAACTCTTTATATGTTCTGGCATTAATTGCTTATCAGATAGGTAGTTTGAAAATATTTTGCCTCACTTTATGGGTTGTCTCGTTGTTGATTGTTTTCTTTGCTGTTCCAGGAGCATTGTAGCTTAATGTAAGCCCATATACCCATTTTTACTTTGGTTGCCTGTGCTTTTGATCTCTTACTCAAGACATCTATGCTCAGACCAGTGTCATAGAGTGTTTCCTCAAAGATTTGTTTTTGTAGTTTTTAAGTTATAGGTTTTATATTTGAGTCTTTAATTCATTTTTATTTTATTTCTATATATGGTAAGAGACAGGGGTCTAGTTTCATTCTTCTGTATATGGATATATAGTTTTTCCAGTTCAGTTTATTAAAGAGACTGCCCTTTCCCCAATGTCTACTCTTGGCGCCTTTATTGAAAATGAGTTGACTGTAGACATATGGATATATTTATGGATTCTCTATTCTGTTCCATTGGTTGATGTGTCTGTTTTTATGCCAATACCATGCTGTTTTGGTTACTTTGGCTTTATAGTATAATTTGAAATCAACTAATGTGATGCTTCTAGCTCCGTTCTTTTTACTGAGCATGGGTTTAACTATTTTGTGTCTTTTGTGGTTATATAAATTTTAGACTTATTTTTCTCTATTTCTGTGAAGAATGCCATTGGTATTTTGATAGGGATTGCATTGAATCTGTAGATCGCTTTTGGTAGTATGGACATTTTAACAATATTGATTCTTCCAGTCCATTAGCATGAACTATCTTTTTGTTATTTTGTGGCCTCTTCAATTTCTTTCATCAATATTTTTTTTTATTGTAGAATTTTAAATTTCTATGTATTTTGTGATATTTTATTTGTAGCTATTATTAATGGGATTACTTTTATGGTTTCTTTATCAGATTGTTCACTGTTGACATATAGAAATGATACTGATTTTTGTATGTTGATTTTTATATCCTGCAACATAACTGAATTTTTAAAAATCAGTTTTAATATTTTTTTTTGGTGGAGTCTTTAGGTTTTTCCAAATATAAGATCATATCATCTACAAAGAAGGCTAGTTTGATTTCTTCCTTTCCAATTTGGATGCCTTTTATTTATTTATTTATCTTGTCTAATTGTTCTGGCCAGTACTTCCAGTACTATATTGAATGAACGTGTTGAAAGTGCCATCCTTGTTTATTCCAGATCTTAGAGAAAAGGCTATAGTAGCTCTGGGTTTGCCATATATAGTTTTATCATGTTGAGGCATGTGCCCTTTTGCCATATATAGTTTTATCATGATGAAGTATGTGCCCTTGGTACCTACTTTTTTAAAGAGTTTTTATCATTAAGAGATGTTGGGGTTTATTGAATGCTTTTTCAGCATCTATTTAAATGAACATATGGTTTTGACCTTCATTCTGTTGATGTGATGGTTCATATTTATTGATTTATGTTTGATGGGCCATCCATGCATCCCTGGGATGAATCCCAGTTGATCATGATAAACGATCTTTTCAATATATTATTTAATTTGATTTATCAGAATTTTGAGGAATTTTGAATCTATGTTCATCAGGCATACTGGCCTGTATTTTTTGTTGTGTCTTTGTACGGTTTTGGTATTAGGGTAATACTGGCCTCATAGAATGAGTTTGATAGTATTCCCTCCCTTATTATTATTATTATTATTACTATTTTGAATAGCTTGAGTAGGATTGGTATTACTTCTTTTGAAATGTTTGGTAGAATTCAGCAGTAAAGCAATCAGGTTCTGGGCTTTTCTTTGATGGGAGACTTTTTATTATGGCTTCTATCTAATTTGTTTTTATTGTTTATTTTGTTATTTTAGCATATTATGGGGGTGCAAATGTTTAGGGTACATATATTGTTTTGCACTACATGAGTCTGAGCTTCAGTTGTGTCCAACTCAAGACTGTGTGCACTGCACTCATTAGGTGTATATATATATATATACCCATTCTCTCCTTCCCCCTTCCATCTGCCCAACACCCAATGAATGTTACTATATGTACATATAAGTGTTGATCAGTCAATACCAATTTGATGGTGAGTACACGTGGTGCTTGTTTTTCTATTTTTATGATACTTCACTTAGTATAATGGGCTCCAGCTCTATCCAGGATAATACAAGGTATCTTTACCTGCCACAGAGGTTGTACTAGTTTGCAGTCCCACCTGCAGTGTATGTGTGGTCCTATTTCTCCGCATCCATGCCAACATGTATTGTTTTGGGACTTTTTGATAAAGGCCATTCTCACTGGAGTTAAGTGATATCTCATTGTAGTTTTGATTTGAATTTTCCTGATGATTAGAAATGTTGAGCATTTTTTCATATGTTTGTTGGCCATTAGTCTATCTTCTTTTGAAAAGTTTCTGTTCATGTCCCTTTGCCCACTTTTTGATAGGGTTGCTTGAGTTTTTTCTTGCTGATTTTCCTGAGTTCTAGTAATCATGCGTTTATCGGATGTTTAGCATGCAAATATTTTCTCCCATTCTGTAGGTTGTCTGTTTGCTCTCATGATAGTTTCCTTGGCTGTGCAGAAGCTTTTTATTTTGATAAAGGTCCCATTTATTTATTTTTGTTGTTGCTTTGATTGCCTTTGGGGTCTTCTTCATAAATTATTTGCGTAGGCCAATGTCTAGAAGAGTTTTTCCAACATTTTTTCTAGAATTCTTATAGTTTCATGCCTTGGGTTTAAGTCTGTTATCCACCATGAGTTGATTTTCTTGAGCGGTGAAAGGTATGGATCCTATTTCAGTCTTCTACATGTGGCTATCCAGTTTTCCTAGCCCTATTTATTGAGTAAGGATTCTTTACCCCAGTGTATGTTTTTGTCTACTTTGTCAAAGATTAGATGGCTCTATGAGGATGGTTTTACATCTGGGTTCTCAGTTCTGTTCCATTGGTCTATGTCTCTGTTCTTGTGCCAGTACCATACTGTTTTGGTTACTGTAGCCTTGTAGAATAGCTTGAAGTCTGGTAAATTGATGCCTCCCAATTTGTTCTTTTTGCTTAAGATTGCTTTTGGTATATGAGGTCTTCTCTGGTTCCATATGAAGTGTAGAATTATTTTCTCTAGATCTGTGAAAAATTATGTTGGTATTTTAATAGGGATTTCATTGACTCTCTAGATCACTTTGGGTAGTATAGACATTTTAACAATGTTGATTATGCCATCCCATGAGCACGGTATCCTTTTCCACCTCTTTATGTCTTCTGCTATTTCCTCCTTCAGTGTCTTTTAGTTCTCCCTGTAGAGGTCTTTTACCTCCTTAAAGATATTCCTAGGTATTTTATTTTCTTTGTTGCTATTGTGAAGGATATTGAGTCTTTGATTTGCTTCTCAGTTTGACTGTTGTTGGCATATAGGAATGCTACTGATTTCTGTACATTGATTTTGTAAACTGAGACTTTGCTGACTTTGTTTATCAATTCTAGTTGTCTCATGGCAGAATCTTTGGGATTTTCTAGATATAAGATCATATTGTTAGCAAAGACAGAGAGTTTGACCCCTTCTGCCCCCATTTGGATGCTCTTGATTTGATTCTCTTATATGATTGCTCTGGCTAGGTTATTTCTGCTCTTATCTTTATTAGTAATTACACTGATTTTGGGTTTGGTTTTGTCTTCTTTTTGTACTTTTTTAAAATTCATCATAAGGTTTCTTATTTAAAGTCTTTAAAAACTTTTTTTGATGTAGGCATTTAATGCTATAAACCACTATCTTAGCACTGCTTTTGCTGTATCCTCTAGGTTTTAATGTATGTTTCTATTTTCATTTGTTCCAAGAATTTAAAAAATTTCTGTCTTAATTCTTCCATTGACCGAATGGTCATTCAGAAGCATATTGCTTAATTTCCATGTGTTTGTATAATTTCCAAAGTTCTTCTTGTTATTGCAGTCTAGTTTCATTCCATTGCGATCAGAAAAGATACTTCTTGTGGAAAACACTCAAATTATGTTTTTGTCTGCTCTTAACCCACAACAATCATCAACACAGAAGCAGACTTCTGTGACCACATATGAGTTCTTTTCCCTACACACCAAGCAGCAGACACCAATTGGGTGACCTCTAATTCAATTCCAACCCTTTCTACCTAGGGATAATGTCAGATTCCACAGGGTCAGGGCTCAGTTCTCAAGACTGCCCATTTATTTCAGTGATAAATATGATATTTCAAGGTTCTGACACATAGCCTTGACATTTCTCGCTTCTATTTAATTTTTTTAAACACATTGGTGATTTTTTGAAAGTACATATCAAGTTTGTATATATTCTGGAATCTAGCTATAATTCTTCCTTTAGAGTCTCTGCTGGAATATAATCTGAAACTGAAGATATTTCTAATAAGTAAGTCATCCTGGCCAGGCCCAGTGGCTCACGCTTGTCATCCTAGCACTCTGGGAGGCAGAGGTGGGCGGATCTTTTGAGCTCAGGAGTTCAAGACCACCCTGAGCAAGAGTGAGACCCCGTCTCTACTAAAGAAATTGAAAGAAATTAGATGGACAACTAAAAATACATAGAAAAAATTAGCCAGGCATGGTGGCGCATACTTGTAGTCCCAGCTACTTGGGAGGCTGAAGCAGAAGGATTGCCTGAGCCCAGGGGTTTGAGGTTGCTGTGAGCTAAGCTGAATCCACAGCAATCTAGCCCAAGCAACATAGTGAGACTCTGTCTCAAAAATAATAATAATAATAATAATAGAAGTAAGTCATCTTGAACAAGGTCCAAATGTCTCCACTTGATGCCATGCTGCCTTGGTACAAGTTAATCTAGATGATCGGGTTTTTAATTTTATTTTTATTATCATTTTTCATTACTCCATATGTTTTATTTAAATGGTAGGTTAAAAAAAGGCATTTTGTTTTATCAAGTATATTCCAACAGTTTTCATAATGTGAAATGCTTATAATATCTTAGGCTAATGCTAATTTTTAAAATGGAAAACAAGTACGGGTTATTTTTCAGGCTGAGCTGGTTTTAGCCTTGTGTGCTTAACAACATCTGTCCATTGCCTCAATAGGGAGGCTAGGTATTGAGTTGTACTTTTTTCCCCATCCTCAAACTTAGTAAAAATGTTCTATTGTATTGAATGGTACTGTAGTGAAGTCTAAAACTTAGAAAATATTGTTTCCTCTTGTCTGGGATGCCTTCTGCTGTATGAATACCTGTGTGTTTTCTTCTTCCAAAGTAATTTGCTGGGTTATATTATGGTAGTGATCATTCTGTATCTAATATTCCTAGGATGCAATAGGCCACTTGAATCTGCAGATTTATGCTTTAATTTACTTTATTTCAACATTTTCTTCTGTTTTATCTTCGAGGTTTTTTTTCTGTTTCACTTCTTTTTTTCAAATATATTAATTATATTGGCTTTCCTTTGTTTTAATTCTGTATTTATCAGGTTTTCTAGAATAATTTCAAAAGTAATCATTTTTATTTCATATTGTATGATTTCTTAATGCCAATTTACCACCTCCCTAGCTTTTAGTTACAATTATTATTTCTTTTTTCTAAAATATATTTTATTTCTTTAATTTTTTCTCTATTGTTCATTTCCTTAATAAGTTCTAATATAATATTTTTTATCTCCACTTGTCTTTTAGCCCTTTTACCCCTTTTTGAGTTTTTTTTTTTTATTTCAGGAGATTATGAGGGTACAAATGTTTTGGTTACATTTTATGTCTTTGCCTCACCCAAGCGAGGAATAGAGGCATGCCCTTCCCTTCTACAGTGCTACCACATCCATTAGTTGTGAGTTTACCCCCCAACCCCTAATCCCTAGAGAATATTACTACCGTGTGAGTACCATAGTGTTGATCAGTTAGTGCCAATTTGATGTTGAGTACACGTGGAGCCTATTCTTCTGTTCTTGTGATACCTCACTTCAGATACTGGGCTCAAGCTCTATCGGAAAATATAAGAGGTGCTAGATCACTGTCGTTTCTTATAATTGAACAATATTCCATAGTATACATATGCTAGATTTTAATAATCTTCTCATGAATCAATGGGCACTTGGATTGTTTCCACATCCTTTCAATAGTTAATTGTGCTGCCATAAACATTTGGGTTCAGATGTCTTTATTATAGAATGTCTTTTGCACTTTTGGGTAGATGGCTAATAGTGCTATTGCTGGATCGAATGGTATTTCTATTTTTAGCTCTTTGAGGTATCTCCAAATTCTTTTCCACAGAGGTTGCACTAATTTGCAGTCCCACCAGCAGTGTAATAGTGTTCCTGTCTCTCTACATCCTCACCAGCATTTGTTGTTTTGGGATTTTTTGACAGAGGCCAATCTCACTGGGGTTAGGTGATATCTCATTGAGGTTTTGATTTGTGTTTCTCTAATGATTAAAGATTTGAGCATTTTTGTATATGTTTGTTGGCCATTATTATGTCTTTTGAAAGGTTTCTGTTTATTTCCTTTGCCCATTTATTGATGGGGTTGTTTGATTTTTTCTTGTTGATTTTTTTAAGTTCTAGGTATATTCTTGTTATCAGATCTTTATCGAATGTGTAGAGAGCAAATATTTTCTCCCATTATGTAGGTTGTCTATTCATTATGATGATAGTTTCCTTGGCTGTGCAAAAGCTTTTTAATTTGATCAGATCCCATTTATTTTTTTTGCTGCTGTGATTGCTTTCGGGGTCTTCTTCAAAAATTATTTGCCTAGGCTGATGTCTGAAAGGATCTTTCCAACATCATCATCTAGAATTCTTGAGGTTTCATGCCTTCAGTTTAAGTCTGTTATCAATCTTGAATTGATATTTGTGAGAGGTGAGCGTTGGGGATCCAGTTTCAGTCTTCTGCATGTAGCTGTCCACTTTTCCCAGCACCATTTATTGAAAAGAGATTCTTTTCCACAAGACTGGTTCAATATATGCAAATCTATAAATGCAATTCACCTCATAAATAAAAGCAAGAACAAAGACCATATGATTCTCTAAATAGATGCAGAAATAGCATTTGACAAAGTCTAGCACACCTTTATGATAAAACCTCTTAACAAAATAGGCATAGATGGGTCATACCTTGAAATTATCAAGTCAATTTATGATAAACCCATGGCCAATATCATAGTGAATAGGGAAAAATTGAAACCATTCCCATTTAGAACTAGAACCATAGAAGGTTGCCTATTATCTCCACTTCTATTCAACATAGTGCTGGAAGTCCTTGCTAGACCAACTAGATAAGAGAGGGGAATTAAAGGCATCCAAATAGGGGCAGATGAGATCAAACTATCGCTCTTTGCCAGTGATATGATATTACACCTAGAAAACCCCAAGGGTTCAATGAAGAGATTCCTAGAATTGATAAATGAATTCAGTAAAGTGTCAGGATACAATGTCAATGCACACAAATTAGAGGCATTAATATACTCCAATAACAGTCAAGCTGAAATTCAAATAAAAAATGCAGTACCTTTTACAGTAGCCTCAAAGAAAATTAAATATTTAGAAATATATTTAATGACAGATGTGAGAGTCATATACAGGGAGAACCACAAAACACTAAGAAAAGAAATAGAATATGTAAACAGATGGAAAAATCTACCTTGCTTGTGGATTGGGAGAATTAATATCATTAAAATGCCCATACTACCTAAAGTGATCTACAGAATTAATGTAGTTGCTATCAAGATACTATCATCATTCTTTACAGATCTAGAAAAAATAATTCTATGCTTTATATGGAACCAGAGAAGACTTAATATAGCCAAAGAAATCTTAAGTAAAAAGAACAAACTGGGAGGTATCAGTCTACCAGACTTCAAGCTGTACTACAAGGCTATAGTAATTAAAACAGCATGGGATTGGCACAAGAATAGAGACATAGATCTTGGGAGCAGGACTGAGAATCCAGAGATGAAACCATCCGTGTATGGTAATCTTATCTTTGACAAAATAGGCAAAGATATAAACTGGGGAAAATAATCTCTTTATATCTTTTATATTGGTTATTTCTTAAAAATTATTATAGTTATTTTGATAGGTTTATCTTTTTGTGTTCTTATTAAAGATATGAGTGGTTTACACACTTAAATTACAGTGTTAGAGTATTCTGTATTTGTCTGTATGCATACTTTTACTAGTGAGTTTTATACCTTCAGGTGATTTCTTTTTGCTCATTAATGTACTTTTCTTTCAGGTCGAAGAACTTTCTTTACCATTTCTTGTAAGACAAATCTGGTGTAGATGAAATCCCTCAGCTCTTCTTTGTCTGGAGAAATCTTTGTTTCTCCTTCATGTTTGAATGATAATTTTGCTGGATGTAATATTCTAGGATGATTTTTTTTTCCTTCAGCACTTTGAATATATCATCTTACTTCTCCTGTTCTGTAAATTTTTCACTGAGAAGTATGCTACCAAATATTTCAGAGCTCTTTCATATTTTATTTGCTGCTTTTGTTTTTCTGCTTTTAGGATCCTTTTTTTATCCTTGACCTTTGAGTGCTTGATTATTATACATCTTTAGGTTGTCATATTTGGTTTCAATATGCTTGGTGTTCTTTGACCTTCTTGTACCTGGATATTCATATCTTTCTTTAGATTTGGAAAGTTCTCTGTTATTATTTCTTTGAACAAACTTTCTACCCCAATCAATGTCTCTCTCTCTCCCCTCTTTCCATCTTCTTTAAGGCTAATAACTCTTAGATTTTCCCTTTTGAGGCTGTTTTTTATATCTTGTAGTCATGCTTCTTTGTAAAAATTATTTTTTCTTTCTGAGTGTATATTTACATATAGATGGTCTTTAAACTCACTAATTTTTCTTCTGCTTGACCATTTCTGCTGTTGAGAGACTGGTACATTTTTTAGTTTGTCAATAGAATTTTTCAACTCTAGAATTTCTGCTTGATTTTTAAAGTTATTGCAATTATTTCTATCCCTTTGCTAAATTTTTCTGATGGAATTATGAGTTTCTTCTCTGTGTTATATTGAAGTTCCTCAAGACAGCTATTTTGGATTTCCTAAGAGATCACATATCTCTATCACTTCAGGATTGGTTACTGGTGCCTTATTTAATCTGTTTAGTGAGGTCAGGTATTCTTGGGTGTTCTCGATGCTCATGGAAATTCACTGATGCCCAGATATGGATGCGTTAGGTATTTATCCCCATCTTCACAGTCTGGGCTTGTTTGTACATTCATCTTGAGAGGGTTTCCAAGAATTCAAAAGTGTTGTGACCTACATGTATGTTCACTGCAGCTGTTTCAGCACTAGGGGGCATCCTAGCCCAGGAATGCTGTGAATCTTGTAGACTCCTAGATATATAGCCTTGGTGAATTTGGGGAAGATACAAGAGAATTCCTAGAGCTACCAAGAAAAGTCTCTCACTATCTTCTCTCTCCTCTAATCAGAAAGAATCTCTTTCTGCATTGTGCTGCCTGGAGTTGGTGGAGGGGTAATGCAGGTATTTCTGTGGCCTTGAGAGTTGGCACTGTGCTGGTCACACTTGAAGCCCATGGCTTACAGATCAGCACAATACTGGGGCTCACCCAAGGCCCATGGCCACTATTGTCTGGCTACCACTGATGTTTATTCAAGGCCCAAGGCCACTTTAGTCAGCAGGTGGTGAATCCTACTGGGCCTGGGTCCATCTCATCAGGGCAGCAGATTTCCTTCTGAATCAGGGTAGGTCTAGAAATACCATCCTGGAGCAAAGGCCTGGAGTGTAGGGCTTCAGGTATCTGCATGGTGTTTTATTTTACAGTGGCTAAACTGGTACCCAAGTTGCAAAACAAAGTCCTCTTTACTCTTCCCTCTCCTTCCCCCAAGCAGGAGGACTTTCTCCAACCTATACTACCTAGAGTAGGGGGTGTTGATGAAGGCACTCCTGTAGCTGCTCCAGCTGGTGATACACTGGATCACATCCCAAATCCACTCCCTCCAAGTCAAGTGCTACACCAGGGCTTTCCCAGGGATTGTAGTCTCTGTGGCCTAAGTGCCACTAATCTTATTCAGGGCCCCAAGTCACTTTAGTATCCTGATGGTGAAGCCAACCAGGACTCAAATTTCTCTTTCTGGGGCAGGTGATTCCTCTCTGACCCACGGCTAGTCTAAATGCTCCCTTTATGGGTGCTTGCAGAATTCTGCCCTGTGTTGTGTTTTGCTGTGACTGGGAAGCACTGAGTTCCAATGTAAGCTCTCACACTCACCTTGCTCTCACTCCCCCAAGCATATAGATTCTCTCTCTCTGTTGCATTGCCTGGGGTTGGGGAAGCAGTGGTGTAGGCAATGTAAGATCATATTCCCTACCCTCTTCATTGTCTCTTTCCTTATTATCATGTTAAAACCTTACACTGATCACTCATCTGATTCTTATGAAGGCACTTTCTTGCATGGGTAGTTGTTCAATTTCATGTTCCTACAGGGGGATGATCACTAGAGGGTTCTATTTGGCCATCTTGCTTTGCCTCTTCCCAGCTGTATGTTTTTAGTAGATTGTTTTTATCAAGTTGAGGAAGTTCCCCTATATTCATAATTTATTCCAAGTTTTACCTTGAATGGATGTTGGTTTCTGCAAATGCTTTTTATGTATGTATCGACATGTATACATGACTTTCTTATTTAACTCGTTGAAATAATTAAAATATTTGACATTTTTTTAGAAATAGAGTCTCTTGCTCTTTCACCCAGGCTGGAGTGCAGTAGCTTGATCATAGCTTGCTGTAACTTCAAACTCCTGGGCTCAAGCAGTCCTTCTGCCTCAGACTTCTAGGTAGCTAGGAATATAGGCACAGAGCCTCATGTCTGACTAAGTTTTACAAAGTTTATGTAGGACATGCTTGAAGCTCTGACTCAGGGGTGGGGGGAGGAAGGAGGGAAGGCAACACATGTAACTTAAACACTTGTACCCACATAATATACTGAAATAAAAAAAAATTACATGAAGACACACACAAAAAAAAGATTTTTGTGGAGATTGGGGTCTCATCATGTTGCCCATGCTGTTCGCAAACTCCTGACCTCAAGCAGTCCTCCCACTTCAGCGTCCCAAAGTGCTGGGATTACAGGCATGACCTACCATGCCTGACCATATTTGACTTTTGATTGTTGAACCAGGTTTTCATACTTGGAATAAATCCCATTTTATTATGGTATATTTTCTTCTTATACCTTGTTGGTTTCTATTTGCTACTCTTTTGTTTAGGATTTTAACATCTATGTTCAGGAAAAGATATTAGTTTAAGAGTTGCTTTCTTGTAATGTCTTTTTCTGATTTCAGTGTTAGGTTAATCCTGTCCTCATACAATGTTTTAGGAGATGTTTCTTCTGTTTCTTTTTTCTGAGAGAGATTTTAGAGAATGGGTATCATTTTTTCCTTAAATGATTGGTAGAACTCATAAGTGATACCATCAAGCTCTGGTTCTTTAGTTTTTGGAAAGTTATTGATTATTGCCTTAATTTTTAATAGATTGGCCTGTTCAGATGTTCTGTTTCTACTTGTGTGAGTTTTACTTGTTTGTGTCTTTCAATCAATTGGGCTATTTCATATATGTGATTGAATTTGTAGGAATTCAATCACATAGATGTAGTTCGTAGAGTAGTTCCAAAATATTTCTTAATTCTTTAATGCACATTCATTCAGGAACTACAACTTCTCTTTCACTTTTGATATTAGTAATCTTCCTCTTCTCTTTTTTCCTGGTTAGCCTGGCTAGATTTTTATCAATTGTATCAATATTGTCAAAGAACCAACTTTTACTTTCATCAATTTATTGATTTTCTGTTTTCAGTTACATTTATTTCTGCTCAAATTTCCATAATTTCTTTTCTTCTTGATGTTTTAGGCTTAAATTACTATTGTTTCTCTAGTTTGCTAAGGAGAAGAATAGGTTATTGGTTTTAGATTCTTCATCTTTTTAACATATGCACTTAATCTATAAATTCCTTATAGGCCCTGCTTTTGCTGAATCCCTCAAATTTTGATAAGTTGTATTTTTCTTTTCATTAGTTCAAATTATTTCTTAAATGTCCCTTCAGGTTCTTCCTTGACCCATGTTTTATTTAGAAGTGGGTTATTTAAACTAAACATTTTAAGATTTTCCAGGTGTCTTTCTGTTATTAATTTCCAGTTTAATTCGATTGTGATCTTAGAGAATATTTGCATGATTTCTGTTCTTTTTAATTTCTACAGTTTTTTAATCATCTAGTATGGAATATATCTTGGTGAATGTTCACAGGAGCTTGAATAGAATATCTGTTCTGCTGTTATTGAATGTCATATTATATAAATGTCTATTAGACCTAGTTGATCAATGGTATTGTTCAGTTAAGCTATACCCTTACTGGTTTTTTTGCCAATTATTGATAAAGGAGTGTTCAAGTAGATTTGTTTATTCTCTTTGCATTTCTATTAATGTATGCCTTACGTATTTTCGTACTCTTTTGTTAGGTACATGCACAACAAGCACTCTTATATCTTCTTGGAAATTTTCATATTTCATTATTTTTTAATACTGCTAATTATCCCTCATAATTTTCCTTGTTCTGAAATTGGGTTTGTCTGAAACTAATATAGCTATTCTAAATTATTTTTTATTTGTATTATTGTGATGTATCTTTTTCCATACTTTACTTTTAACCTGGCTGTGTCTTTACATTATAAATGGATTTCTTGAACACAAGATATAGTTAAGTCTTGTTTTTAACAGCTTTATTGATATATTTTTCACCCATTTAAAGCATGCAATCAGTTTTTTTAGTATATTCACAGATATGTAAAACCATCACCAAAATCAACTTTAGAATATTTTCATTATCTCTAAAGCAATCACCATGTACTTTAGCTGTTATTTCTCTTTCTACCTATCACCTCTAACCCTTAAGTAACCAGTAATTTCCTTACTGCCTCTATAGAGTTCTCTATTCTTGATATTTCATATGAATGAAATCATATGTTGCCATTGGCAACTAACTTCTATCACTTGGTATAATATTTTAAGGTTCATACATTTTGTAGTATATATCAGAAGTTCATTTTTATGGTTAAATAATATCTCTTGTTATGTACATACCCCATTTTGTTTATTCACTCATCAGTTGGTGGACATTTGGGTGGCTTCTACCTTTTGTCTATTGTGTATAGTGCTGCTATGAACATTCACATATAGGTTTTTATTTGGAAAACTATAGCACCCAGTATTCCATTTGGTCTCCCATTCAAGTACTGGCCAGGCCCAACCCTGATTAGCTTTGAAGATCAGATGAGCTTGACAAGTTCCAGGTGGTATGGCCAACACCATACATTTATATGAGTCCAGACAATTCTGATTGCTGCTTTCACTTTACATTACAGTAACTGTGCCCACTTTGCATTTGGTTTTTGAGTGTTGCCACATGACTTCTGCCACCTCAGGACCCAATTACTCCCATTTCATTTAGGTTTCCCAATACAGTGATTGCAGTTCCCACTGTAATATCTGGCCCATAGAGAACAAAGATCAGAGCTCTTCAAGGATGCTGAAGTTTTCATCACAAATTTATTCCTCCTAGTTATGGTAAAGGGTTTGTCTTTTGGATGTTTTCACAGTGGGTAACTAGGTATTAAATAACAAATTCATTCTGACATTCCAGTCTCCCTAAGCCTTTGAAGCCCTTGCTTTTTATTAAACCAAGGTATGTCTGGTATTTCCAGTTTGCTTACTATGCGCTACCTTATAATGCATGTTTCAGGCAGCTAATGAAATTGTTAGAGTCCTTTCCAATTTTCTGAATCTGCAACATTAAATGCAAAATCTATGTTTATTGAGCATATATCTATAAATTTGTTCTGATCCAACCTTATATTCCTTCCATCATTTCCCCATATCCATAATATTTATTCCACACATATTCCCCATATGTCTGTCTGAATAATTAGAAAACTCAAACACAGTTGACCCTTGAACAATATGGGTTTAAACTGTGTGGGTCTACTTATACATGTATTTTATTCTTCCTCTGCCACTCCTGAAACAGCAAGATCAACCCTTTCTCTTCCTCCTCGTCCTCAGCCTACTCAACTTGAAGACGACAAGGATGAAGAATTTTATGATAATTCATTTCCACTTAATGAGTAGTAAATATATTTTCTCTTCCTTATAATTTTATTTATGACCTTTTCTCTAGCTTACTTTATTGTAAGTATACAATATATAGTACATATAATATAAAAATATGTGTTAATTATGTTGTTAGTAAGGCTTCTGGTGAACAGTAGACTATTAGTAGTTAAGTGGGGGGGACTCAAAAGTTATATTAATACATGGATTTTGGACTGTGCAGAAGGTTGGTGGCCCTAACACCCATGTTGTTCAAGGGGCAACTGTAGTTCTTTTGTGTGGGGGAGTAGTTGAGGCAGGCCCACGAGGATATCAGCTGCTTCTCCCCACGGAGCCAAGTCCCTAAGATAGGGGTCACCACAAAGGATAAGGAAATTGATAGGCGACAGAGAGAAATAAAAGAATACACAGAGACTAAGGTATAGTTTATACTTTTAAGTATATAAAAAGATCAGATATAACACAGTGGGGTACTTAGGAGATTGGCATATCACCATAAATGCCAGCCATATGGTTAGATTCATACAGGTTTTTATAATCTTAGACATCAATTACCAGTTGTCAGGGTAACATATTTGCATATTAGGGAATACAGTTGCTAGCAGATACAGGTAGTGGGTTGGGGTCAAAAGTCCTCTCAAGGGTCTTCTAATCTATCTAGGTAACAAACAGGTACAAAGTCTTTCAGGGGCTAACTTCTAAGTTCTAAGAGGTAGTTGTCAATTAACAAAGGTATAACAAAAGAAGTATAGAGACTCTATATTTCTTTGATTAGTTATGGTGGACTTAAAGGTAGACAGACAGTAGAGAGCAGGAAACTCATCTCTAATAAACAGGTTGTTTATAACCACCGGGGCACATCTTTGGGCAAAGTGCACTTATTGTCTCCAGCTCCAGTCCTGTGGGCTATATTTGCCTTGTCTTGTCTTTCAAGACACAGGGAAGCTCACAGATTTTGAGATAGTGAGAAGCCTTCCTGGAAAATATCCCCACCGGAGATTAGAGAGCTCTCCTATGATAGCAGCCTCTAATAAGTGAACCATTGAGTCCACACATTCTTTCAGGGAAAAACCCTGCAAACTCCTGTTTCTGTCTTTAATATAGTAATATAGGGTTATACAATAAAATAATGGTCTTATGAGCCACATTTCATTAATTTCTCAATCATATTTCTCAACACTTTTGGAGCGTAGCATACCTCCTAGTGGGTAATACTTTGTACATCACCCTTAGAGGCCTGCTGGAACTTGAGTCTAGTTATAGGTCTAGAAGCAAAGAGGGCTGATTGGAGTGGCTTCTGAAAAGAATCAACATTGTCTTGCATGGCAACTGCCTCAAAAGAGGACATTACAGTTTCCTCTGGCAATACAGGGTTTATCCCCTCAGATTAAAGAAGAGAGGCCAGCACTATGTTGAATAGAAGTGGAGATAGTGGGCAGCCTTGTCTGGTTCCAGTTCTAAGTGGGAATGCTTTCAGTTTTTCCCCATTCAGTATGATGTTGGCTATGGGTCTGTCATATATGGCTTGTATCATTTTTAGGTATGTCCCTTCTATGCCTATTTTATTGAGTGTTCGTATCATGAAAGGGTGTTGAATTTTGTCAAAAGCTTTTTCTGCATCTATTGAAAGAATCATGTGGTCTTTGTTTTTGCTTCTGTTTATGTGGTGAAATGCATTTATAGATTTACGTATGTTGAACCATCCCTGCATCCCTGGGATGAAGCCCACTTGGTCGTGATGGATTACTTTTTTGATAAGTGTCTGGATTCGGTTAGCTAAGATTTTGTTGAAAATTTTTGCATCTATATTCATTAGGGATATTGGTCTGTAGTTTTCTTTTTTTATTGCATCCTTCTATTCAACATAGTGCTGGAAGTCCTGGCTACAGCAATCAGACAGGAAAGTGGAATCAAAGGTATCCAAATAGGGGCAGAAGAGATCAAACTTTCACTCTTTGCTAATTATATGATATTATATTTACAAAATCCTAAAGATTCAACGAATAAACTCCTGGAACTGATAAATGATTTTAGTAAAGTCTCAGGATAAAAAATCAATACACAGAAATCAGAGGCATTCATATACGCCAACAACAATCTAATTGAGAACCAAATCAAAGTCTCAATTCCCTTCACAATAGCAACAAAGAAATTAAAGTACCTAGGAATATACTTAACCAAGGAGGTAAAAGACCTCTACAGGGAGAACTATGAAACACTAAGGAAGGAAATTGCAGAGGATGTAAACAGATGGAAATCCATTCCATGCTCGTGGATCGGCAGACTCAACATCATTAACATGTCTATACTACCCAAACTAATCTACAGATTCAATGCAATACCTATTAAAATCCCATCAACATTCTTCATGGATATAGAAAAAATAATTTTACGCTTTGTATGGAACCAAAGAAGACCCCGAATATCAAAAGCAATCCTAGGCAACAAAAACAAAATGGGACGTATCAATATGCCAGATATCAAACTATACTACAAAGCTGTAGTAATTAAATCAATCTGGTACTGGCATAAAAATAGGAATATTGACCAATGGAACAGAACTGAGAATCCTGATATAAAACCATCCTCATATAGCCATCTAATCTTTGACAAAGCAGACAAAAACATATGCTGGGGAAAAGAATCCCTTTTCAATAAATGGTGCTGGGAAAACTGGATAGCCATTTGTAGAAGGCTAAAACAGGAACCACACCTTTCACCTCTCACAAAAATCAACTCACGCTGGATAACAGACTTAAACCTAAGGTCCGAAACTATTAGAATTCTAGAGGAAACTGTTGGAAACACTCTCCTAGACATTTGCCTAGGCAAAGAGTTTATGAAGAAGTCCCCAAAGGCAATCACAGCAGCAACAAAAATAAATAAATGGGACATGATCAAACTAAAAAGCTTCTGTACAGCCAAAGAAACAGTCATGAGAGTAAACAGACAACCTACAGAGTGGGAGAAAATTTTTGCATCCTACGCATCCGATAAGGGGTTGATAAATAGAATATACTTAGAACTCTCGAAAATCAGCAAGAAAAAATCAAATAACCCTATTAAAAAGTGGGCAAAGGACTTGAACAGAAACTTTTCTAAAGAAGACAGAAGAATGGCCAACAAACATATGAAAAAATGCTCACCATCTCTAATCATCAGAGAAATGCAAATCAAAACCAC
>VSMD01043017.1:0-32223 GCA_008750895.1 Mirza zaza
GGTATATACATACATAATGAGTGAGATGTGCACCATCTGGGGGATGGTCATGCTGGAAACTCAGACTTGTGGGGGGAGGGGGGGAAAGGGCATTTATTGAAACCTTAAAATTTGTACCCCCATAATATGCTGAAATAAAAAATAAAAAAAAATAAAAAAAAATAAAGACAGTTTAAGTGGTTCTCAGTCTTGAAGGGGCCAAGACTATCTAATCATCACTTGAAAGTGCATGACTTCTCTGTTATGTGCATTTGATCCTCTCCTCTTCTTCTATCCCTCTGCATCCTCTTCTTATATATGTCACCTCTGTGACTTGTCTTTGGTTGTAAATGTCCCTTGCTTGAGATTATCTAATCTACAGGAGTTTGAGGGGTTGACTTAAGGAATTTCAAGTGGCTTTTACTGTTCAGAAGTTCTGCAAAGTCCTAGAAAGAGGTGCAGCCTTCAGTAAAAAGCTATGAGCAATTGAAATGTGATAGGATTTGGAGAGCTATAAATAAATCTACTTACAGGGCAAAGCAAAAACAATCTCACCTCTGATAGTCAGCAAAATCAATTCAGATAGCTACTAAAAAGACTGCTTTAATATTATTCCTTCTAGGTTGAGTAAAAATAATTGTCTGAATCTACTTGACATCTTCGCTTTCACTGTCTGCTTGAAGATGTAAACTAGCATAAAATCTACAAAGTTCTTGCAAGGATAATGACATATTTTGCTTGGACAGGCCAATAATATGTCTAGGGTAAGTAGTAGAGGCTTCACAAAAAGATGAAGCATTCCACAATGCATTTGATTAGCCACTCAATAAAGGAACCTACAGAGAAGATTGCCTCTTCTACCTGGTGAGATTCTCTCTAGACCCTAGAGTGTAATGAGCAAGAAAACAAAGTCATTTTTATCCTACACTAGAAAATGTAATTGCAAATGTTTTTCTTATTAATAAAAAATGTCAAATCGTTTTAAGAGTCTAACCAAGCAACTTGCTTTAATAGCATCCAACAGAATTTCTTAAGTTAGAGAAAAATGATAATTCTAGAGAAGTCCCTATCCAAACATAGTGGTGCATCTCCATTTATAGGTAAGGACATTGAACTTTCTCTACAGTAACTCCTAACTCTCATAGTGGCACATTCAGGGTAAGCTAGAATTCTGCTCTTGTAACCTGAGCCCCATTTTTCCCCATTCACTAATGAAAGAAATAATGTTAACACAATTAAATTCAATACTAGGGTAACAGCTATCCATAGCACACTCACCAATCTCACACACATATTTTGGGACACAGTTTTCCAAGCAAGTTTTCTTTTCTACCTATCGAATTAGCAAGTTCTTCATCAGTAACTAACATAAATATTTCACAGACAACTGTGGTCCAAAACATCGTCATGTCTAACAGTGCTATGTTTTCACTGTCGATTTAGAATAGGGCTTTCCAAAGTGGAAAAAGTGGAGAAGGACAATGAAAAATGTGGAATTGTTTGCAGAGATCCAAAGAGTTATTCAGTCAACACAGCAGACAAATGTGGCCCTTTCCATTTTATTCTGCAACACCTTATTTTTCAGTAGAAGGGAAGAGAGAGCACAGTGAACAATAAAGTGATAGATCACAATACCCCAAAGATTATAACTAAAACTAAAAATAAAATGAATTTTATTTTAAATAGATGGGTTTAACTATACATTCCTGAAGTTACTTTCTAGTGAGAAGTTTATATTCGTTTAGAATGTTTTCACCCACAAGGAAAAGAAAACCTAACTAATCATAGTCCAAAAAGGCATTATCACTCAGCTGATCCGTAAGTAGGTGATTTCAACTTCATGACATCCCTAAGGAGCCAGACTCTATATTTTCAGCCACCGTGCTTAGTCTTTGGCTCTTTGTCTTCTGCAAGTTCTGCTGGTCCCAAGATAACTGTCTTAGCTCCTCATATTATATCCCTCACCAGTATCCCGAGCAGAAAGGAAGAAGTCACAAAAGGCTTTTCCCTCACAAGAGAAAAGAAGTCCCTCACTGACAGCTCCATCAGTAGTTGTTGCTTGGCTAAAAGTGGGGAAATGGTGCACCCCTTCCTCCATCCCTGGTGAAGAGCATATGCACCCCATGGCTGGCTTTGACCTCCCACGATGTATTCCCTAAGGTTAAGGAAGAGTTTACCTTCCCTGAGATTAGGTGATCACCACAGCTATATAGACATAAAGTCAGGGCTTTTAAGTAGAGATTAATATGGTGTAGTGATAGAGGAGAAAAAAGTCTGAAATAGGGTTACTCATTAGCTTTTGTGAAATTGTTCTATGTATCTATCTGTCTAGCTTTTGATACACTTATCTAGCTATCTAAGATCTGTCTTTCTTTTACATATCTAATTCACATTGTGACAGAAAGTTTAAGGTAGCTGGATTTTTAAAGGTTATTTGAAAAATCAAACATAAAGAACAACATTACTACATAGAACATCAGTTCATATAATGGGAAAGATAAATGTTTTAGTTCAACTTGAACTGAGATTGAATAGAACTAGAATAAATTTTTTTAGTGTATCTGTGCATTTTATTAGGAAATAACACATATTATGATCATTAAGTTTGCTACTAAATTAAATTAGTATCTGTAATTCAACAAATACTTCATGTTCAGCTCCATCCCAAGTATTATATTAGGTATCAAATGGAATGTGAGGAATAGCAACAAACATTTCTTTCCCTAAAGTAGAGTTGCTAGATAAAATACAAGATGCACAGTTAAATTTGAATTTCAGATAAACAAAAAAACCATTTTTAGTATAAATATATTCCATACTCTGGTGTCTCTTCAGATTGTATAAATCTTTCACCTTTTAAATATATTCCATATAGTGGGATAGTCACACTAAAAAGTTATTCATTGTTTATCTGAAATTCAAATTAAACAGGGTCTGCTCTATTTTCATTTGCTAAGTCTGGCAACCCTTAATACCACTAGTCTAAGAACGAGTAGGTAACTTCGCAACAGTATAATAATTTGTCCTATGTCTCCCACTTTAAATAGTCGTATCTATATTTCTTAAGGAATAATTAGGATGGCTATAGTAAAAATGCAAAGAGGAGGAAATACGTAGCCTTCCATTTCCCTCATATCCAGAATAGGTGCTGGAGAATCTAATCTTGGTTTCAATAGGATAATAAAAGCCACCTAAATCTTAATCTCTCCAAGCACCCTTCAAAAACACACATACAGGTCCAACAAGGAGAAACTATAAAAATGTTTTTTAGCGTGTATCTATATCATAACTAGGAGAAAGGAAATATGATCCTCAAATTACACCTAGGTAGGAGAAAAATACTTAAATCTTGAGACGACTGTGGAGCAGAAAGTCAGGTGGAGACTGAGCAGAAAAGTAAGGAGGAAGCAGAAGCCCAGTGATAGTGGGACATGGATAAAATAACTTCATCCAGAGAAAGCTCCCCCACCCCCCACCCCGCAGTGGGGAAACACTGAGCAGACCTGAGACCTGAGCTCATAGTGCAAAGCAGCAGAGATGGCAGTTACAGGAAGGCACCAGTTCTGGGAGTGAGGCAGTAACATGGAAGGGGCACCCCTTGAAGACTTGGTGGAAGAGACAAGACAGAGATGAAAAGCAGAATTCCTATAAAAGCAAAAGGGAATCACAAAATCAGAAGACTATCCACCTTCCTTTTACTCCCTCTGAAAACACTGGTCAAAACGAATGACCCTAACTGGACTAAAACACAAACGCTCTCTTAAACTATGGGACTCAATAAGTCATCCACACTTTCACCTTTCTACATACAACTGCTACTCATGGCCTAAGAAAAGAAAATGTTTCAAAATGCATAGAGACCAGTAGATAAATATCTAGTCAATGTTCCTATAAGTACAAAATATAAAAAGAGAATCAAAATATTACAGCTGATAAAAATTCTGCTCAAAATTCTGCAACAGAACAAAAGTGTAACACAATACCTGAACCTAAAAGAAATATGCTAAAATAATCTGAAGATATGGAAATATAGCTCAAATTAAAATTTTGAAAACATATATGGACAGAAAAGCACAGAAAAATGCAAAACCAGAGTTGACTAACTCTGGAAATAAACTGAAGATTAAATTATATTACAAATAAAAAACTAAAGTGTAATGTGTCCAAGAGATGACTGATTCAACTGAAAATACAATCAGAAGCACTGAGGAAAGGCATAAATATAAGAAAAGACAAATAAAAAGCAAATAACATAGAGGTGGAAAGTACCCAAGAGAAAGTAACTAATAAAGAAAATGGGCAAAGAAGATTTAATATGCTTGTACCTGTTCTAATTTTTAACAGCACACTTTCAGGAAAAATGTCCCTTAGGCCTCCAGACCAAAAATAAACAAATAAATAAATAAATAAATAAAAGATCATTTGCAAGGTAAAAAAAATTCAGCCAAGCCATCCTTCAAGTACCAAGGTTATAGAAAAATTTTATACAATTAAGAACTCAGGTATACTGCACTTACAAGCCCCTTCTAGGTAATCTAGTAGAGGATGTGCTTTAACTAACCAAGAAGTACCTGGCAAAAGAACTGATGGTGAGCAGGAAATATATGTAATTATAAATCCAAGATTAAAGCAAAGGTGGGAACCAGGGTGGAAGAAGAGTATTTGTTATATGTTCTGACAAAGTAGGAATAATAAACTTAAAATAGAAGGAGAAAAAAGCTAGAAATGGTAAAACTAGAATAAGCAAATTATTTTTTCCATAGATAGGAGGAAAAGGGTATCCTTTAAAAGCTGACAAACCAAATACAGAAGCCTAAGTGAAGAAAAAAGAACTAAGGGCATATAAAAGTTATTTGTAATAATCACTAAAATAATAATATAAACTTTCTACCCTCCTCCCCACCAAAAAAAAATAAAAAACCTATTTAAAAAAGCAAGGAACAGATCACATAGTCAAATAATGAAAATAATGCAATATCAACCAGATAACAAACATAAAATAATACAACAGTTGAGATTAAATTTATTGGCCATATCTATAAATGTCAATGAGCTTAAAAGTCTCTATTAAATGAAAAACACATTAAAATTATCTCACAAAGCAAAATCTAACTCCTAAAATAGAGTAATTCAAATTTCCAAGAACAAGGGGTTAGGGCAAAGCAGTGCTGTGATTCTGATATCAAATAAGATACACCAGGATACCATTTCTCACCTATGAATCTAGCCAAAATCCAAAACTAACAATAAACACAGGCAGGTAAGGGGGAGAAGGAGCTCTCAAACATGATCAATGGGAATGTCAGCTATTCTAGTCCAATTGAGGGGGACCTGGCAATATCTAATAAACTATATTTGCTTCTACCTTTTGATGAAGCAATTCTACTGCTAGGTACTTACCATGAAAATATAACTCCAATAACAACAACAAAAAATGTGCACAAGGTTATTCAATCTGTATTTATTTCTAAAAACAAAATATTGGAAAACAACCTAAATGCCCAATAATTGGTGTCTAATTAAATAAATTATGGTAACTCTACCATAATGCAGCTGTGAAAAAGAATAAAAATTTCTAACTAATATAGGGTGATTTCCAGGAATAGATTAAGTGATAAAAGCAAAATGGAAAAAAAATGCATATATAGTATTCTACATATTTTACTTTGAACCATATGTTTTACATATTCCGACATAAAATTAAGTAAATTAATAAAATTAAATATAGAAAGATGGGGGAGAGAGCTATAAAACTGAACAGAACAAAAACAAATTAAGCTAACTATGTATCAAATTAATGATATAATCATAGAGAAAAAGAATTTATTCAAGCAACTTTTGAAACAAGTAGTCTTACTGTATTGCCTCAATGGAATATATTCTAAGGACAAAAAGAAAACTTAAATTTTACTTAAACAGGCCTGTTGCTGGTAGTGGTATTGGTGTACTAATTCCAGCACTGTTTTGTATGTCTGGTGGTAAATTTACAGATGTAGTTAAGAACCATGATTCTCACTGTGGGAAAAAGGGAGAAAAATATGAAATGGGTAAGGAAGAAGAAACCTGTGGTACTGGATTGCAATTGGAGGTACCACTATGAACTCCAGATATCTATTCTTAGTTCTGTCCACTGAAAAAGGACATCAGAGCCAATGACATCCTTATCACCAATCTCTTGATTTTTAAATATCATTCCTCAACAAAAGAAACCATCTAGTGGAGAAATGGTTATTTCTAGGTCTGGGAAGAGAAAATAGAAGGTGAACATTCTGTTGTGCTATAAAAGAAGAAATGCTGAGAAATTGTCAGGGACATCTCAAAAGGACACAGGAACCAACTTGAAAGGTCTCCCACTCATCAAACTTGGTACAATTTAAGAAAGAAAAAAGAAAGTCAGTAATGCCTATAAATGAATCACTACAGTTGAAAAGAATCCATGAGTTCCTAATAATATATTTTTTTAAAGCAGAGTGAATAAGGGATTACAGAATTAGAAAATCAACATCTTGCAACCACTGACATAATGATTAATTTGGGGAGGAATCATCAATACATGCTAAAATCTCAGGAAAAGTTTGACAGAAAATAGGAATATCCACACACCTCAAAAGTATCACCCCTCAGATATCATATTAATTATAAAGACAAAGTGTACTTTCACAATACAGGTGAAATCTAGCAGATATCACCTCAACCAACCAAGTGAACAAAGTTAACATCATCAAAAAATGTGATTTCTGACATTATACCACTTGATGTAAATCACTGACAAAGATATGATCTCACCTGGGGAGTTTTCATGCCAAAAATGTTTAACCACTCATTTAGTCCTGAATAAAACCATCATACAAATCCAAAGTGAGATATATTCCACAAACCACAAGCCTTGGCTCATCAAAATAATCAACATGAAAGACCACTTCATTCCCTTCCTCATCTTCACCCCATCACATACACTCCAGTAAGGGAGGTGAGCTCCTCTAGACTAAAGGAGTTAAAGAAATGGAACGAATAATGGCAATGTATGACCCCCCCTGCCCCACCTTGAGTTCTGGATCAAAAGTGATAGATCTATTAAAAAAAAATCATTGTGACAATTAGAGAAATGTGAATATGGACAGTAATTTTAATAAAATCATCATTAATTTTCTTAGAAGTGAGGACGGTACTTTGGTTATATAGAAGAGTATCATTCTTAGGAGATGAATTCTGAAATAGTTACGAGTACACTTGCACAATGTCTGCAACTTATTTTCAGAGTGGAAAAATGTATGTGTTGGGAGGGTATATAAGGAGAGAAAATATTACCTTTTGGTAAATCCAGGGGAATGGAACGTATGTGTTCAGTTTACTATTCTTTCAACTTATCCGTAGATTTCAAATCTATCAAAACAAACTCTTGTGGGGGGGAACCCATCACAGGCACAAGTTTTTAAAAGTTATGTAAAGATTAGGCCCTAAGAGTACAGAGCACAGAGCTCAGGCCACGATGATCCACTGCAAGATGATCTGGGGAGAGGCAGTCGCTTCCAGCAGCAGCAATAGGAGTCACCTGGAAGCTAAGCCAGGGCCTACACAACACCCACTGTCCTTTTGACCAATGCTGAGCTCGCCCTTGCGAGGCAGCATGCCGGCTCTCTCTTCCTGAAAGCTGTCTGGCTAGAGCGTTTCACCACAGCATGTGACAAGGATGCCCATCCATGCCCCGAGATTTCTGTTGGGACGGGATGACCTCTTTCCTCAAGCCTCATGTCCCTCTGTGGGCTCTTGCTACTTCTTACATAGAATTCTCCTTCTGAACCACCTTGTCCCAAAGGTATCCAACAAGGCACCTAAGGCTCAGTGGTCAGAAAACAGTGACAATACAGAAACAGCTGAGGAGAGATGGAAAAGAAAATATGTACTCCCAAGAATTTTTCTCTGCATACGAAGGCAAAGGCACTCTTTTTTTCCCATAGATTCAACAGCTAGCTTACAACCATGAGCAGACAACTAGCTTACAACCATGAGCAGAAAGCTTGTTTGAGAACGAACCCAGCAACTGGAGAGATTGGAGCTGCACTGAGTGGCAGAAAGAACCAAGTTCCTGGAGACCTGCTTTACCTCCCGGATCAAGCGAGATGTACCAGTCAGGAGTTACAGAAGCCCACACACTCCCTCCCTCTTTCATTTTTTTTCCCCTTCCCCCAGCTTGGATTGAATTTTCTGATGGTTTACAATTCAACCTCAATTGAAACTATGTATTGCATAGAATGTATCCTCTGGAAAAACAGGTAACTATGATAGGGAAATAAATATTGCCTATTTACATCCCTCTCTTTTCAACTCACAAAGCATATTACAATAATGAAGTCCAGAAGTCCTGCAGTAAAGAAATCTTCATAAGTTTGTTCAAACCACTATGTCCCAAACTTGACTTTGCCTATTAAAAATCCTTAGAAGTAGTGTTCTGTGGGAAGCAATTTTTGCAAAAATTGTTCATTTACCTGCAAAGAAATCCTCCCCAGTATCATCGCTTAATTTCAATATCTAACGTGTGTATATATAAGATGTCAGGAATTGAGGCTCATGTAATCAAAGATCCTAACAACATCAAAATATACCTGCAGGGGTCTTACGGTACTTTGTGCATGCATGCATTATACTGTTGGATATTACATAAAGTTAGCAATTTCACAGTTTGACCACAAGCTGCTAGTGAGCAGAGTGCATAACCCTTTCATCTCCGTTATTCCCAGCAAGTTGAATTATGCCTGACACATAGGAGGAGCTCAGTAAATGTTGTTGAATGAATAAAATCAATACCGATTTACTTTTTTCTGTGGAAATTACATTTCTTGTTTCTTTCCTTCATTTTCTCTTCTGTTACACATTAAATTAATGCCTTTATTGAGCAGTCTGTAGTAACTCCTAGTTCTCAAGTCCTAGGAGGATAGAACAAATTCAATGCTCATTAGTGTGTACAACTAGTTTAAATGATTTGCTCACTGCACATTCCCTTTCACTTGTCCAAGATGAATCAGGTTGGATCATTATGGAGCTCTTTAATCTTTCATTTTCTTGGACAAAATTCTACAATTAGAAATGTTTCCAGTCCTGTTTTACCTCATCTTTCAATCTAATAAAGAATGGCAAGTTTAACACACTCTTCCCTAAAATAGGCACATTAGGAGACATAATTATCCACTATTGTGCATAGACCTAGTGGAGTTAATGTCATCCCTTCAAGAGAGAGTATTCATTTCCAGGGCATCAGGTTTTTGGAACAGATGGTTGTGCCACCTTCTATCTACTATTGCCTATATAAGCTGCAGCAATGCATACCTTTGTAATATTTTCTAACCTTCCACTTACAGCACAGAGAACGTAAACTAAAACACGTTAACCAAAAAAAAAAAAAAAAAGAAAAAACTTACATTATTATTAGTAGAGTAGACTTAAAATCATGTAATAGGTAACAAAGATGCTTTTCAAAGGACTCAAGATGGTTGATCTTAAGAAGATTCTGGGATTTCTCAGATGCATGAGAGCCATTTCAAAATGCTTGCAGAAAGAGAAATATTCCAAGTAATTTAGAACAAATAATCAGACCACATGACATATGTGTTTTTAAGGACAAAAAGAACCAAATGAAATTTGAATTATTGGTAGTTATCACAGTGCTGGTAGTAGTACTGTTACTCTGAGATAATGCTGTATATAGTGTGAGATAAAACCAAAGAGTAATTGTGTTGGTGACACTGAGAACAGAATTTTCAGCATAGGAAAAATATGCAGATGTAAAATTGGTGAGGGTAAATCTTACAAGCACTTGATTTTATATTGAAAATATCTGCATCAACTCATGGGATATTGTATATATTAAAAAATGCATATGCCCAACTCTGTTCACTGAAAAGTTCTAAAGACCAACCTGATAGCAATGAGAATCTCAGCACTCACGTTGTGATCTCTATATATCTATTTAAAAAAAAAAAAAGGAACAAGGGTTTTTTGGAGAAATAGTTGATTTCAGATATGGAACAGGAAATTTACAAAATAAGTATGAGAGTTTGTCATGCCAGAAGTAAAAATACTGAGGTCACATCTAAAGGTCCTAGGCCAGGTGCAGTGGCTCACACCTATAGTCCTAGTACTTTGGGAAATTGAGGCAGGAGGTTTGTTCATGGCCTGGAGTTTGAGACTAGCGTAGGCAACGTAGCAAGACTCTATCTCTACAAAAATAAAAATTAAAAAAAATAAATCAGCCATGCATGGTGGTGTACACCTATAGTCCTAGCTACTTGGGAGGCTGAGGCAGGAGGACCCCTTGAGCTCAGCATATCGAAGCTGCAGTAAGCTATGATGCAGTGAACCACCGTACTCCAGCCTGGGTGGCAGAGAGACTTTTAAACACTCTATCTCTAAGGAAAAAAAAATTAAAAAATTAGAAAAGGACCTAGGAAGCCAATTTGAATGGTTTCTTTCCTACTAGCCAAAGATGGGACAATTTAAGCAAGAATAATGTTTTACTTCAATGAAATAAAACACATCTAATATAGTGAAGTCCATGAATTGGTAATGAAACTAGAAAAAAAACTTCATTGATGTCCTTTGGTGAATGAATGCTAGGGAATTAGCCCCTAATGAATAAAATGAAATAATTGAGTATTAATCTTGCCTTTCCTGTAAGAACTATATCTCACTGTACCAAATGACAAATGAGAAATGTCTCTTTGTAAAAGTATTCTATGCCAGTAGATGAAGAAGAAATAATAGAAAGAGAGTATCACTATTTGGCAAACCTTAATGAATACTTAAATGATCTCTAGCTGCTAATATTACAAAGACAAGCAGACCTCCAGATGGAAGTACACACCATCACATAGGCAGTAATCTTCCCTCATTCTCTCAAAAATAAAATTGAACTTGAACTTGAGCCTTTAGCTTTTACTACCTACCAGTCTACTGATAATATCAGAGCTGGAACTTCCTAAATTAACCCCTGAGAAAGTAGCCAGCAAAATCAAGATCACATGAAGCTTGAAATAACACAGATTCTTCAAGCAAAAATTTTCAAAGGAAAAAAA
Source organism: Mirza zaza (assembly GCA_008750895.1). Classification (NCBI taxonomy): domain Eukaryota; kingdom Metazoa; phylum Chordata; class Mammalia; order Primates; family Cheirogaleidae; genus Mirza; species Mirza zaza. The sequence goes on from VSMD01043017.1 coordinate 11,049, forward strand.
ATGGAGAGAAATCTATAGAATAAGGGAGATTTAAGAAATATATCAGGCCGGGCGCGGTGGCTCAAGCCTGTAATCCTAGCTCTCTGGGAGGCCGAGGTGGGCGGATCGTTTGAGCTCAGGAGTTCGAGACCAGCCTGAGCAAGAGCGAGACCCCATCTCTACTATAAATAGAAAGAAATTAATTGGCCAACTAATATATATAGAAAAAAATTAGCCGGGCATGGTGGCGCATGCCTGTAGTCCCAGTTGCTTGGGAGGCTGAGGCAGCAGGATTGCTTGAGCCCAGGAGTTTGAGGTTGCTGTGAGCTAGGCTGACGCCATGGCACTCACTCTAGCCTGGGCAATAAAGTGAGACTCTGTCTCAAAAAAAAAAAAAAAAAAAAGAAATATATCAATCACTCACAATGTATGAACCTTATTTGGAGCCTGACTCAAACAAATCACAAAGAAAAAATTTTAAGGCAGTCAGGGAAATTTGAAAACTGACTGGAGATTTGATAATATAAAAAAAATTAATTTTTTACATGTGATATTGATATCATGGTTTTATTATAAAAATGATTATCTTAAAGAGATACATACTATTCAGTGATGAAATGAAAAGAAGTGTGCTATTTGCTTTAACATAATCATAGTGGAGGGCTCAATAAATGAAAGAATATTGGCTTTGAGTTGATAATTATTGAAGTTGGTAACAGGGACATGGGCGTTCACTATATATTAGTCTCTGGACTTTTGCTTCAAATTCTCCAAAAAGGTTCAATAATATTTGCAGTGTAAGCACATGAAATAGGGATCAGATGTGATGCCAACCTGGAATTTAGACCAAGCGACATAAGTTTCTGATAAAGTACAAGGAAGTGTTTTTGAAAAGAATTACTCATTACAGAAAGAGCCATCTGAGTGGAGTTTATCTTTAGCGACTGAAAACGTATGAGGCTTAAATTGAGTTACATTTCGGGCCCATTCTAATTTGGTGGTCTATGAGCTGTTCTTCAGTATCTTCTTAAAGACCACCTAATTCAGAGGAAGCGCTAATTGCAAAAACACGCACAGCATCTGTTTCTGTGTGCTTGTGTGGTATGCATGGGTGTGCAGTGGAAGAGCCTGCAATACAGAACATGGACACAGAAGAAAAATGGGAACGAGCACATGAAACATCTCAGCAAACATTAATGAGCAAAAAAAAAAAAAAAAAAAAATGTGGACCTGCTATGCTTAGCTTACTACTGCTGAGAGCACTGCTGAATTTCTTTAGTTTGCTAAAAGATGAAAATGATTTCCCTATCATCAAGTAACTAACCCAAACACCAAGTCTTTAAGGCACTAATTTAACTAAGCTTGGGGAAATGATGCAAAGAGATCATTAGAGAACACAGCTCTATGCCACCTAGGCATAATTTGTTTTGCTTTGCTTCAGACATGCTAATTTTCTATGTCTGGATCAGAATTTCTATACCAGCAGGCTTTTTACAAGGGTCAGATTCAACTCACCAGGAAACTAAAAGAGAAAAGAAAGAAAACAAAAGCTATACTTCTCCCAAGTAGTCTTTTTAAGATTATTCTGTAAATCTTGTACAAATATTTGAATAGACACTATCCAGACAAACTGACTAATTTCTTTCTTAGCAGAAAGGAAGAAATTAAGTTTCTCATCAGATTCTCGCTCTTTTTAATCAAGGAAAGAATAATCAGTGAATGCATTTTTCACTTTGACCACGTCATCCGCCATCAAAAAAAATAACACCTCTTCATTCTGAGTCCAATTTTGATCCTGATCCATGCAGTTAAGTAATCAAATCCCATATCTGGAATTAATGGTTTTCTTCTACTTGTCTTGCCGTAATTTGACTTGCTCTGGTGTGAAGCAGCTCTTTGAGTTCGAATTGTTTGCATATTGGACTAGACATCGCTAGCCTGGAATGCCACTCCTGGGCCCAGTCAGCCTCCCAAGGATCTTCCTATATTGGAAAAACTGGGAAAAACCATATTGATGTGGATGTACATTCTATTTGAAGAAGATCAATACTTTCTAATTCCCAGGCAATTTAGACTTTTCTTCTTTCTGATTCTTCTCATCCCTGGTTCACTAAGTATCATTCCTTTTACTCCATTAATTTCCTGGCCAAGTTCACTGCCAATCAAAATTAAGGAAAAGATGTATTCCAGATGCCTGTCTCAGATAATTTTACAATTTGAATTCTCAACACAGAACATCTGAAAGCACCATCACCTTTCGAAAACGGCCAAACTCAGGTTCTGTGATCTTGGAAAATGATGAAATCTAAATGAGCGAGACTCTCTCGCGCGTTATATCAACAGACATTTATTGAAAAAAAACCCTACCTATTGGCGGACAGATAGGCTAGAATAAGCCAAAAAAAGTGCCTTGATTGCTAGAACTGATTCCAATACTGAGTGAAAAGTAAATTAAAAATGAGAAATTCAGAGAGGCTGTTTGATAAAAGAATGTGAATCAACATGTTCAAGAAGACAACCACAGATTAAGTGAGTTCAAGGGTCAATACTATCTGCTCTCCTGCAGAAAATGAGTTACTGATTAAAGAAAAATCTTAGCTAAAATCTTGATAAAAACAACTTTGCTTCTGTTAATAGACCCACTCATCATGGTAGATTGGGGCCCAAAGGGCCAGACTGTGCATGTTATTTTTTCACTCTTTGAAAGTAAAGCTGAAAAGATAAATTACCAGTATGAAATAAGTTATATCTTACTCACGGAGTTTCATAAAAAGTTGTAACGATTTGCACTGGCAGGAACATTTTGATGTTATCAAAAATGATTTTTCCAAGTGGATCATTAGTTATTGGCCTCTTTTGGGAGCATGTCAACCAGTTACTTATAGGTTAACAACATTTTAACATAGCCACTTTCATCACGATCATCGTGTGCAACAATGAAATCACAATGATCATAATCAACGTAAGTTAATTGGCAAGTACCAATTAAAGTTCTGCTATGTACCCTCAGGGGACAAGCATCAAATGATTAGGCAAACTGATTAAAATTACTCAAACCCCTACCCATAAAATATTCCTCTTAAGCTCACTAAAGAAGGCAACATGGCCATCTCATTTATTAATACTATTTTATCCTTGGTGTCAGGAGCAGTGTAGGTGCTTAGAAAAAAATTAATCTTTACCAAATATTAACGAATGAATGAACAAATGAATAAATGCATTAATAAAGGTCTGCCTCCCAAGAACTTCCATTCAGTTGGGATTTCCCAGGCTGTAGAACAAATATGGACCACACCGAGATATAAGTTTCCTTTTTGTTGGAATTATCAATGATGAGTATTTTTCTTTTGTGTAATTTATTGATTTAGTGAACATAAAGTTTTTTAAAAGGAGGTGCTATTATTCTAGCTCAGTCACTCATGTGTTTGTCCCCCTAAATACCCTTGGGCTAGGTTTAAACTCAAGAAGGCGATGGAGATTTTCTTTTTTTTTTTTTGGAGACAAAGTCTCACTTTGTTGCCCAGGCTAGAGTGAGTGCCATGGCGTCAGCCTAGCTCACAGCAACCTCAAACTCCTGGGCTCAAGCAATCCTGCTGCCTCAGCCTCCCGAGTAGCTGGGACTACAGGCACGTGCCACCATGCCCGGCTCATTTTTTCTATATATATTATTTGGCCAATTAATTTCTATTTATAGTAGACACGGGGGTCTCACTCTTGCTCAGGCTGGTTTCGAACTCCTGACCTCGAGCAATCCGCCTGCCTCGGCCTCCCAGAGTGCTAGGATTACAGGCGTGAGCCGCCGCGCCCGGCCGAGATTTTCAAAATGCCATAAGGGGAGTAGGTCTTCACAAGTGATGGAAAATTAAGATTACTACCTTTGATGAAAGAAATAATGGGTGGAAAACAAATGTTAAAAAAATATTATGAAAATATTAGACTTTTTCTACCTAGGGAAGTCACCATCATTGGGAAGGTAACAGGACGAAAGAGGGCTGCATGTGTGCATGAGTGCAGGTGCATGAATCTGTTAGAGTGCTGCCCACATGTCTAGCTATTAGCACGTAGGACTTCCATCTAAGTCAGAGAAATAGTCCTATGTAACTACAGGCAGAGCAGGACAGCTGTAAATGCACCTCAGGAACACAACTGCAAATTCAAGATATAAGAAAAAGTACTCCCAGATAAATCACAAAGACATAATTTCTTCTAAAACACACTTAAAAAATCATAAAATACCCATTTCTTCTTTACTAATGGTTAAAGAATGTTTGAAGTTAACACAAACAAAAATACAGCACAGTATAAACATTAGCACGAATAATCTTTTACTTATTCATGCTTCATTGATCCATTCATTCATTTAATAAATATCAATAGGGGCCTATTATATATCAGGAACTGCGGGAGGCACTGAGGATTCCTTGATGATTCTCATGGTTCCTGTCTCCATGGAACTTATCCAATGGGAAGGGTAGTCATCACATGATCACACGGAGATGGAAAATTACAATTGCATTAAGTACAAAAAAAGCGAAGTGCCTGGTGATACAGCAAATGCAATGAGGGACCTGGCTACTCAAGGAAGACTGAGAAAAAAAACTAATGGCAATCTCAAGGGAGTGTCAGAATTAACCAGGGAAAGGGGCATGGAGGGGAACCCAGGCAGAGGGATAGCATGTGCAAAGATCTATGGAGGGAATGAACCTGGTGTGTTGTAGGAAGAAAATGCAGTTTGCAGGCTGGAAGCAGCAAGTGACGTGGAAAATGCTGCAATATGTTTGAAGAGCTGGGCAGGGGGCAAGCCATGTGCAGCCTTAAAGGCGATGCCATTTGGGTCTTTATTCTTAAAACACGATGTTGTTTGCATAAACAGTCTTTCAGAAGTACTAAGCAAAGGGAAGCAACTAAATGGGAAGGTGTTTTCTTTGCTTGCTTGGTTGCTTCCTTGGTTGGAGGTTTTAATAATCACTCTGGCTACTATATGGAGAAGAGATTGGAAGAAGTCAAAAGTAGAAACTAGGAGGCAGGTAAAGCAGGAGGCAGCTATTGCAATAGTCTAGTTGAGAGATAACAGTGGCTCAGACTAAGGTGGTAGGGCAGGGAGGAGAGATGACAACTGCCTCAAGAGGTAAAGCAGCTTTGACTTGATGGTGGATTGGCGTTAAGGGTGAAGTCAAGTATGACATCCAGATTTCCACCTATGCACTAAGAGAAGGAACAGTGAAACAGGCACATCTGGGGGGTAAGATTATAAATTTGGTTTGGGGAAGTGGACAGAAGAGTCAACACAGCAGACCTGAGACTGGTATCCTTTGAAAGTCCGTCCTGCAAGGCTGGCCGTTGACTGGCATCCAGAAATGTGGATTTTGAGAGAATTCCCACCATTCCCTCGTAAGAATGGCTCACTGCACCTAAAGTGTTTATGCAAACAATATGGAGTACGATGAACACCTGCTTTCCTTCTGTGAGTGTGGAATTTTGGTAAACAGTAGGCAAGGAGCGCCTATGTAACCATCCCATAATAACCACCATGGGCACTGAGTCTCTAATGAGCTTCCCCCATAGACAATGGTTCTCGTGTATGGCCACAATTGAGTGCTGGAGGAAAAAGCACTTTGCGTGTGACTCCACTGAGAGAAGTCTCTTGGAAGCTTGAGCCTGGTTCCCTGTGGATTTTGCCCCATGTGCCTTTTCTTTTTGCTGATTTTGCTTTGTATCCTTTTGCGGAAATAAATCATAGCCATTAGTATGACTACATGATGAGTCATGAGTCCCAGTGATTCGCCAAACTTGCGGGTGGTCTTAGGAACCTCCAACACAGGGTGCAGATCAAGTATAGAGCAGTCAGGAGCTCGTGGGGTATTCTTGGCTGGAGATCAGACATGGGCCCACTGAAGGTGTGATCGCCACAGACTCAATACCCAGTACAACTTTCCAGTGGAACTAAAAGTTAAAGCAGGAATGATCTTGAGAAAGTATCTAATCCAGGTTCCTCATTTTTTCAGATGAACTAAGGTTTAGAGAGAGAAAATACCTTTCTAGAGGTCACAGAGCTAGTTAGCAAATATGAGTGCAACCAAACCATGTCTCAACCCCCGGCAGTGCTATCAGTACATCATTTACTGCCTCGCTGGAACGTGTCCTTTCTCAGAAGGCCTCCTGCTTGCATGAGAATGTACCACATGGTTGCAAATTTCTACCATGCTGCATTTGTAATTAAAACAACTATCTGCGGTGTCTTAAAAAGATGATTTCCAAGCTGCCAGGACCATAATGCCACAAACCCCACCAGATTTTATGAGTCAAATGACAGTATAAATCATTAGAAAAATGTGTGCCAACCATAGACACGGCAATGCCTCAAACTCTTATAGTACTGAACATAATCCAGTTGGCTGAGAAAAAAACATGTGGCTTCAAATCATTTTTCACAATTACTATCCTAGCTAGTTCATAGTTTTTGGCAGATATGCCCCACATGCACAACGGAACTCAGCTAATTTTCACTCTGCTGATCGACAAATATAATTTTTTTTTTCCTTTCAGAAAAACCACCCAGAGAGCTTTCATGAAATCTGAGGTAGTACATCAAAAAAATGAGCCCATTTGTTACGGTCTTCCTTTAAATAATGCATATTAAACAGGCCACCCAATATTCCCCACAAAAAGTTCTACTGTGCTAAGATGATGAGTCAAGAGAACCAGTCATACTAACTACAAGGGTCTGAGACTCAAACCAAAATTTCTAAGTCCTTCTTTACTTTTTTCTTCTAAACTGAGCTTGCTTTTCATGTGGCAAAAATTATAAAGATGCGTATACTTATACACATTTTTTAAAGTTATTTACTATGGGTTTCTCCGAAATCATTATGAGTATTTAAGAGTTAGACTTCAAATACTACATGATCAATTTCCTTAAGCAATATTTCTGTGACTAAAGGAATAAAAAAGCTTTTCTATTAAACTCAAATTTCCCCCCAAGTATCATTCTCAAGTTGTCTTCTTGAGAGACTGTTCATCCATAGCCCAACTGCTGAATTTCCATGTATGAATGTGTGTTTTATGAGAGTTTCAAAAAAATGTAAATCTACTGTAAACTGAATAACCCCTTCTACAAAGAGAAGCATCCCAGCAATCAGGAGGAGCTCCCAAAATGTGTTTCAAATTCAGCACCAGTGGTGACTCTGTAGAAGATGAAGGGACACTATTACTCTGTAGAAGATGAAGGAAAACAGGGGAGTTCCGATACACAGATAATGTTCTATTCTCTAGTTTGGGGTAGGTATTAGTTAGATTTTTTTTTTGTACGTCTTAAATATTTTATAACAGTTTTTAAAATATTTAACTCCCTGGACTTGCTCTTGGCAGTTCTGGATCCTTGAGGAAGAGTTTTGTTTCACCTTGCTGTCTGTGGAGTCAAACTACATTTTCTTTAGGAGTGTAAAAATGGTCCCTTGTATCAGCTAGGTCCTTTAAAACCAATTCTATTATCCTGAGTTCCCAATGACTTGGCCAAATCCTCACGACCTTTCCTATCAGATACGCTTTGTCTCAGGAGCAGCTTGAAAGAATACATAAGCCAAGGGTATTTTCAATCAGTGCAGATAAAGTGAAAATATCTTCTCATATTAAAGCTTCCAGCTTCCCAAAGAGAAAATTGTGTCAGTAAGGAAAAGGCATAAGACGAAGAGACAGTTAAATTGACCCAGTGTGCTTCAAAATGCCCCATAAGTTTAAAAGCGCTTCCTTTACCACCTGATAATTAGGAGACAGAAGCAGGCTGTGCTCACCTAAACTTGGGTTTATAGTATGGTAGGGCAGTGGGTTCTCAAATGGGTTCTGAGACCCCAGCATCCAGCACCAGTTGGGAATTTGCTGGACATGCAAACTCCCAGACCCTGGGGAGGGGCAGGAGGTGGGTGGGCAGCAATCTATTTTAAGAAGCCTTTAAGAAGGTGATGTTGCTGCCTGCTCCATTGAGAACCACAGGTGTAGAAGGAAGTTAGAAGAAGCGAGTGACTGCATTTGAACACCAGAGTCTGCCCCTGGTAAATGGTTACTTAAACTTTTCCGTGCTTTAATTTCCTCATCTACAAAATGAAGATGTTAATACCGTAGCTCTTAACTCACTGGAAAACTGGCAGTAAGATGATACACATGAAAGCATGGCAAAATGCTTGACTCTTACAGCAGTGGCTGGATGTATACCCATGATCCCAGGGAAACTTTTAGGGAGGAGTCACTTGCTCAGCAAACTTTCTTTGGTGCCTATATATTCCCTCTGGCTTTACTGCCCTTCGTAGGAGGCACGAATCATGTTTTTCTAAACCCTCATTGCTTGGCAACGTGCCTGACAAAGAAGACATGCAGGAGAAGTTTGTCGAGGCAACAAACAGTGACTTGGATTTCTAGGATTGGGACCTCCAACTCCTGGAAACCCGGGCACAGTTCATCAGGACACAGCAGTAATTATAAGGCCATTATCTCCATAACAAACTCTTATAAATGCACATTTGCCTGAATGTATTGCCCAAGCCTCAAGGCTACACATAATGGTTTCACACACCCATTTCCAGGGGAGGAGTGACATGGGAAAAGCTTTTAAATTAATTAAAAGAGACACTCAGGCACACTTCATACCATTCTTTAATCTCCATTCTCCTGTGATAAATACTGAGTGACAGAAACAGGCCCAGGCTAACGAGCTGGAGGCAGGTCCCTATGGGGGTCGGAAGCGCTGCTGCGCGGCCCAAGCCTCAGAAAGAAGAAGAAGGAAATAACACCTTGCCTTGGCTGTGTCATTAAGGTGCCACCAAATAGTGCTCCGAAGAATGCCCACTGGACACGAGCTCTCACCCTTCTCTGACTAATAGTAATTTAAACAACAGATAAAAAGGAACCAGTATGATTGCAATTAAGAAGTCAGAGAATAATAATAATAATCATTATGATTTATTGAGGGTTTTTTCTAGCATCAGGCGCTGTGCTAAAGGCTTCTCATGAAAAATTTCATTTGATTGTGGTGGAGGGCCTCCACATGGCCCCCAGCAATCCTGCCCTGCTAACAGACACGTCCTGGCCTAGCCCCCTTGCACTCTGAATCAGCACTGCCTCATGCGACCAATAGAAAATGACAGCAGTAAGTGTCTGAGGTTGCTGAGTGAGTACTAACTGACTTCTGAGGTTAGATCATAAAAGACATCACCATGTCCAGCAAGACCTCTCGGGTCACCTGCCTGGGGGAAGCCAGTGTCATAGTAAGTGGACGCACAAGCAGCCCTGTAGCAAGGCCCACGTGGAGAGGAACCGGTTTGCCAGCCACACGACTGGGCCACCTTGTCTGAAGCCCCAGACACGACAGACAGGGGAAAGCCATCATCACCGGCCTCTGAATTCCTGACCTGCAGAACCCACGAACTAACTGTTGTTTCAAAAACTAATATCTTGTGGTGTTTTGTGATGCAGCATACACAACTCAAACACAAGAGCGAGACACCTTTATGCTACAGTTGAGGAGAGTTTAACTGATTCGATCTCGCCCAGACCAAGTGAAATAGCGGGGATTCGAATCCGGGTTTGCAGATTTGAGGGTCCCACCTCCTACTCTGTCCTAACACTCCTGACAGATAAACGTAAGGCATATCTCCTATTTCCTTTCCTTTCTGTTAAGGAAAAAGTATTCACCTAATAGGAATCTGTGATGGGCTTTGGTTGTCCCCAAGATACTTTGTTCATCCTACACGGCACCCACCATTCTGCCTTGTATTTTAGTCATTTCTCTACAAATAGATTAGAAGTCCCTCGCAATGCTTGTAAAGAGTAGAAAGATAAAGACCGGCTGCTGTGCTAATCCTGTGGACACCGCTTCAACTTGCCTGCTTTGGCATGTCTTCCGCTTTCAGACCTGATGATCTTAGGCAAGCTACCTAAATTTCATGAACCGCAGATTCCTTGCTCTTATAACACGGACGATATTAACACACGTGTTTGTACACACTGCATTAGAAAAATACTTAGAAAGTCCTTAACACATTGCCTAGCACATCGTAAATGTTCGATAAATGTTACCTATTTGGGTTTTTTGTTTTCTTTTTTTTTGAGACGGAGTCTCGCTTTGTTGCCCAGGCTAGAGTGGCATCAGCCTAGCTCACAGCAACCTCAAACTCCTGGCCTCAAGCGATCACCCTGCCTCAGCCTCCCAAATAGCTGGGACTACAGGCAAGCACCACCATGCCCGGCTGGGTTTTTTTCTATATATATTAGTTGGCCAATTAATTTCTTTCTATTTATAGTAGAGACGGGGGTCTTGCTCTTGCTCAGGCTGGTTTTGAACTCCTGACCTCAAGCAATCCGCCTGCCTCAGCCTCCCAGAGTCCTAGGATTACAGGTGTGAGCCACCGCGCCCGGCCAAATGTTACCTATTTGGATTATTATTATCAAATATGTGCTGAAAAACATCCAACATTTTAAATGGCCAAACAAAAGCTCTTCTCCCAACCTCTCCTCATGTCAGGAAAAGAAGTTCCAGTGAAATATTACATAGCAGTGGTTCTTCAAAATGACGCGTTCTCACTATGCAGGCACTGAAACCCGCAGCCACCGGCCTAGCCATGCGGCTAGAGACTTGGCCATGGCTCCTACGAGAGTCCAGCCTGCCCTGCTGGCGTGACAAGAGGATCAGGAAGAGCTGCTGTACACGTCTGTCGTCTAGTGAGACACACACAGACAACGATTTGGCTCTTCCCTACAAGAAGTGACAGGTGGCAGGAGGCTCTGCCTCACCCTGGTCTTACATAAACAGGAGTGTAGAGGCAGTTTGCCTCCATCTGATCTCTTAATCCCAAAACATTCTTATCATTTTGTCAATGCTGACAAAGCTCCTTAGCCCCTGCCAGCACTTATTCTAGTACCTTCCCTTGTGGTTTGTTCTTTTTTGGTCTTACGGCTAATAAGCCACCAGGTGTTTACTGTCCCCTCACGTGACTCCTACTTAAAAGATGGTTACATTCCCACCTCCCCTTGAACTTAGCTTTATGGCTCCCCCCTCTTTTCCCCCTTAAACACAAGAAAGATTTCTGTGTAAAGTTCTACCTGGGCTCTAAAATATTTCCATAACCTTCCACTTCTGGGTACGACTAAGCAAAAGGAAGCTGGGAGAAACACCAGCCACATTCGCCCATCTCCAAAGAAGCACAGATTCCTAGCAATGCAAAGTGCAGGGTTGGCTTCTCAGGTGGGCGTACAGAGAGGGACTTGGACACAGAGCCGGCCCTCAGCAGGGACAGAGGGACGGGAGATCAGGGGGAGGGATCAGGACAGCAAATGAGGATGCAGGGGAGGCCCCTGGAGCAGTGAGGGATGGGAGGATCCCGACCTGAGGAGGTGGGGAAGGGCAGAGAGAAGGCACCAGCAGGAAGGAATGTGAGGAGGGCGTGGGGAAAGCTATGGATTCCTGTCCTTTCTTTGGTTTGGAGACAATATGTAGAGAAGCAGGAACAGGGATTACAAAAAATAAAGTAGTATAGTGGAAAATATGCTGGCAGTGTTCAGCAATAAAAATTTTCGAGAAAGAAAAATAAAGGGCATTTTACCCATTGTAGAGCAAATCAGTGACTTGTGGATTTTATGACTAACATGGTCTAATTCACTTCTCAGTGATCATGAACCTAAAAACCCTAAGGCTAGAGATGTATATTTGCAAAAGAGGCAATGTCCACTGAACTGGTGGATTACTCTTCCCAACATGTTGAGTAAGTTTAATTCACTGAAAAACCTTTTGATTGAACCACTGAACTATCCAGTCACACACTTTCCAACTATTTTTTTCCCTGGCCTACTTTTAAAAACTATTACCTAAAGTGACAGGGCACACTTAGATGGCATAAGTCTGTTACCTACCAGCAGTCATTGCAATGATTTCCAAGAACCAATATCCATTAACTAGAACCAGTTTCAGGGTGCAGTAAATGTGTATCAGAGGTAAACATGATTATTGATAGGTCTAAGGGTGTCTACATCTTGCACAAAGTTAAGCTCTCAAACAGAATTTCTGTGAATCAGAGTTCCCTTTTCTTTCCCCTTATTTTAGAACCAAAGATCTAATTTCAAAAAGATCCAGAAAGCATCACAGACCATTAACCAATTTCAAATGGTGGGTCCTGAAACAGGAAAACATCCCTGGTCATTATTTCTGCATCCTCCCAGTCCAGCAAATCTTCTCCACACAATGCAAAACTGGATGACATGGCCCCGGGCCAGGCTTCCTTAGCGAACTTACCATATACCACATGCTTGGCCACTTGGGATCATTGAAGTAAGTAGACTGAGTACGACTGAGGTCATAATCCCTCTTTGTCCGTTTTTTCACCACTTGCTGTTGGATCCACTCCACCTGCCAAGAAGGAAGACATTTGGTGAGTGTTCAAGTTCCATCAGAGTTAGCACAACATAAACAAGGCATTTCCTATCTTGAGTCAATGCTATTTAAGTCTGAGTCCAGGAGCTCAAAGATTCCCTAGAAACCCAGTTTTTTGTTTTTAATTTTTAATGCAGGCAGGTGTTTTAGTTTTTTTATAGATAGATTATTTATATTTCTCAACAGCAAGCTAACCTTCTGGCTTTTTCAGAAAGCATATTTTACTTGCAATTTGTTACAAATGGATAATTAATTTTTAAGGTAATTTTTCATCCTTACCTTATGCTAAGAGTTTATAAACTTTTTCTATAAAGGTCCAGATAATAAATATTTTAGGCTTTGCAGGTCACTTGGTCCCTAATGCAATTCCTCATTCTATCAGTTCAAGCACCATAGATAATACATAAATTAATGGGCGTGACTGTGCTCCAGTGAAACTTTATGTACAAAAACAGTCTGGATTTGACCCATGGGCCACAGTTTACAATCCCTGACTTACATAATGCACCAATTTTTAAAAAATATTCTGGGATCAAATGCTCTAGGATCACAAATTTTAAAAAATTTCTACAACACGGTGTGATGGAAAAGCAATATTTGGAGAATCAGGAAAGCCAAAGCCCTAGTCCTATTCATGGCACAAAACTGGAGAAGCCACTCAATTTCCTCAGTCGTAGGCTCCTCGCCAGCTCCATAATTCAAACACACTCACTACATGCAAGTCTTAATATTTAGTCATAACCTTTGTTTAAACAAAATAACCAGAAACCCTGCATTTAATACAGCATCAGTAACCTAATAGGATGGGCATGTGTGGCAACATTTTCTTTTAAAAGGGTATCATTATGGCAACAGAAAAATAAGCATGTTCTAGTTTTAATGGAGTGTCTCAAATGTAGTATCAACCCTGGTGGCATTCTTCAAATTTGTTCCTAAATGCTTCTTTGTTTGATTCTTCTGGTGACAGCTAATTTCATCACAATGCTCTGAAATGTTTTGTTTTACTGTTTATCTGTACTCTCCACAGAGGAATTAAAAAATGAGGAGGAGGGAGACTTCATAGTTCACTGCTGTAACTCCATATCCACCCATTCAGTGAAGACGTTAAAATTTCTCTTGCCATCTCAATTAAAAGATTACTGGAGACGGGCTTCTAAGGTGTCCTTCTCAATCAGACTGGAGCAGTGAGTATGGGCACACGTGTACAGTTTTTATTTCCAGGAAACATTTTAACCTCTTCATTTCAAATACTCAGGAATGAGTTTCATTCACTCACTAATTCATTCAACAAGCATTAAGCGCCAGGCACTGTGCTGAGAATATAAAGATGAGTAAGATTTGTCTTTATCTTTAAAAGACTTAACATCTTACCAGGGAAATTTAGCAAGTATTTTACAAATTCTGCGCCTCATAAAACAGTGATCTCCATGAACGACATCTGACACAGGCTCTGTCCCATTTAACTGACAGTTACTTAGACCACTCATGATGATTTTCACTACAAAACTTATATTTACAATCTTTATCTTATATGACTGTCTATAAGTCTTATCCCAATAAGGTTGAACTAGTTCACGGTTGCGCGCTTGGTAAAAGAAGGCTGCAGATCTGTTTAGACAGAACTCTTTTCAAAACTAATCCTATATTGGCAGTGGCCTTTCCTAACAGAGCCTTCATAAATTCCAAACTGCCAACCTATCTGGGTGCACAAATCAGAAAGTGTCAAATCTCCCCCAGTGTGGGCACAATAAAGAGACTACTAGAGATCAGGACAGTCTATACTGGGGTAGGTGGGGGTGGATAATCATTCCTACAGTGATACTGTAAGTATGTACTTCTTCCTATGCACACATTCCAATAGACAAATGGGATAAGTATGTGAGAAAACCAAGTGACAGCCATTTTCCTAGATGAACTATAGGTACTAAAATAGAACAAAATATCCTACCAAACAGCACCTCTTCTATAATTTTACCAAACAAAAATGCTTAATTACAGGACTTGGTGGCTAGAAGGTGGCATAGCAACTTGGCATCTAGCTTTGACTGCAAGTCACTCTGATCTCAGGGCTGCAATACTCAAGGAAAGGTCAGTGGGGTTTTTTTCTTTAGTGTCACGTACCATGTATTTTGCCTTGGTGCTTTATGGGTGTAAGTATATAGCCCTGTATTTTTTAGAAAGGCGGGAAAAGCACCTCTTGGATCGGAAGGTTTCTATGACTGGAAAGACCATATTTATATGTTTAAACTATTATCCATATGTCTATCCTTGAGCTCTTCAGAGAAAGAGTCAGAGGTAATGTATTGTGCAGATTTTATTTCTTGCCAAGAAGCCAAATGCAAAGAAAAGATACTTAAAAATTAATTTTCATAAAGCTATGGTCAGCCCAGGAGAAAATAATCATGTGCATTCCCTCATTGATTTAACTTCTGAAAGTTCTATTAATATTGCCTATACATTAAGGAACTACAGTTAACCTGTGAAAACTACAGGACCTTTGAAACCATCAGTCTATTTTCCATTATTTTCAACACACACATGCCACATGGTTTTAAGGTCACTCCTTCCATCTACTCACAGCACTCTTATCCCTAGGACCGTGGTCCAGGTGAACAATGTGCATTTGCTTCTTAAGAAATTTCATCTAAAGATGTCTGCATCCAAAACACATCAGTTGACGATTGTGGGAAATTTGCCCTCATAATCTCATCTGAACATATATCTCACTATTTTGGAATTTACCAGCTTTTGATACTATGCAACAGGAGGAAAAAAAAATGATGTTATCATATGAATATATATTATATAAGTTAATACATAAATATAAATGGGAAACAAATTATGCTGTTACTTTTAAAATGTACCTTGCAGTGAGAGGGAATCAGTCCTTTAGATATTAAGAAATAATAATACTCATGATTAACACATATACTGTTAGCCATATCTGTAGATATATCAATGGTACAGAATAGAAATTCAAGAAACTGACCTGAAACATGTAAGAATACAGTGTATGATAATGATGTTATCCTAAATTCATAAGGAAAAACAAATTATTTCATAAATGGTGCTGGAACAACAACCAAATGGGGAAAAAAATAAAGCTGAAGCCGCTCTCACATCTTACAATGGGATCAATTTCAAATGAATCAAATACTTAAATGTAAAAGTCAACAAATATGGTACCATAAAAGTACCATAAGAAATAAGAAAGACTTTTGAAAATAATTTTAGAGTAGAAGATGCCTATCTAAGTATAATACAAATGAAAAGATGATTTAGAAAACTGATAAACTGATGTAACTTTGAGACAGCAAAAGGAATATCAAAAGCAAAGTAAAAGACAAACTGGGAAAAGTTTACAGCTCCAACCAAGAACAAAAGACTATCTCTCTAATATATAAAGAGTTTCTACAATCAAGAAAAGAACAATACGAAAATGGGCAAAGATTAGGTGCACAAAAACCTCTGGAAAGGTAAATCAAGTCTCTTAAACATGTAAAAATATACCTAGCCTGATGCATATTAAGACAAAAGCAAATTAAAACTAAACCGAGATACCATTTTTCACCTTTCAGATATAGACAATCTAAAGGTTGATAACATACTGTTAGTAAGGGCATGAGAAAATAGTCATCCTCACATAATGGTGAGGAGAATATAAATGTGTCCAACTTTGTGGATGACAATTGGGCAATACCTTCAAAAAATGACAAAAGATGTAATTCTACTTTTAGGAGTTTACCCTACCTATTTATTTACACACATGAATACACAAGGTTATTTATTAAAGTACTGCTAATAAGAACTAAAAATTGTAAACAATCTAAATATATATTAATTGGGGTTAATTAAATTAAAAATGGCCTATCAGTACAATGAAATACAGTACAATGTAACCATAAAAGAGAATGAATTGGACGTTATGTACTGAGAAAGAATCATCTTCATGATAGAGTTTAAAATAAAAAAAAAAAAGTAAGGTACAAACAGTTTATAGAGGACACTAGAATTTTTGCATTTCTCTGAAGTGATTACACACAAACAAGCCTGATAACACTGATTGCTTTCTGGAGGGAAAAAAGGGTGACTGGGATATAGGGACAGGAGGAAAACCTTTGCCTGTCCTTTTATGCCTTGTTACTTCTGAACCATAGGAATGTGCTACCTATACAATTAAATGTTTTTATATTATGTTCTAACATGACTTATATATTGAGAAAAGTTGGGTAAGGTAACAAAAAGAAGTGGCTGGAATTGGGGGAGCTTGGTTATTTTCTTAGCTTTGTTACCAGTCACCAATGTGATCTTGCAAAAATCTTTGTGGGCCTCTTTTTACCTGAAGGTTGACTAAGTATGCCCTCTAGTCTCTTTCTTCTAGCTGTGCATTTTTTTCCCCCATAATCCAACTCTCTGAAATGACTGGGAATAAAAAGTTTGTCAAAAACAATAGAGAGGTGAGGTGGATGTTTAGGTAAGTGATTTTAAGTGATTCTGTGAAAACGCAAGATTAATATTTGAAAAGGAATGTAGTAATCAGGTTACTCATTAAGGAAATAAAATGGGTGGGATTCTATATTTTATATTTTTTGTAACTTATTTTGTATCATATTTTCTATCTTTTTTTGACAAAATTGAGGAAAAGAACATGAAAATATTTTCCCTCTCTGTTTTCTTCTCTGACTTTGAAAAAAAAAATAGAGTGGCCTTGATTTAAAAAAAATATATGAGTTATGTGCATAGTGGACATATACTTTTTTGCTATGAAAGAGAAGGACTGAAACATTGTAGTACGGACACACTGCTCCCAAGCCCTAAAATCCAAAGGTAACATATGCCAGAAATTTTCTAAAATGCTAACCAAAAAAATCAGAATTAACCCTTGGAAAAAAAAATCAGAGAATCTAGTAAAAGCATTTATTTAGAGAAGGGTATTCTACTCTTTAAAATGTGTTCCATCTAGTAACTTGTAACTAATGAGTAATTAAATATTGACATTGTTATTTTGTCACTTTTTTAAAGAAAAAAGATAACCATAATTGCTTAAATTCTGTTTATGTCAGATAGCTACTTGTGGACACAATAAAGCATTACTTTTTATTTGATGGAGAATTTTTACTTATTTGCTTGAAATAGGCATTTTGAATCTTGTTTAATGACTGCAAACATCAGAGGCTTATATCAGAGAATACATCTGGTCAGGAATACGAGGAATCATATAATTTTTGAAGGGTCATTTAGAAGGAAGTTGTGAAATAAACACAGACCGTACATTTGGAACAGTGTTATAGAAGGCAATACAGGCCAAAAACTGGAAAACTGGACCATGCCATGAAATTTTATATTTAGCTGGCTTTCTCTAAGAAAGCCAAAGTTTTAGAAACGTGTTAGCAATATAACCTTGCCATATTTTGTTTAATAAAAGAACTATTAGCATTACCATTGTAACTACATTACTTACTTTTAGAGAATTAATGTCATATATCCTCCCCTTAAACTATTCCATTATTGACCAGGTGTGGAGGCTCACACCTGTAGTCCTAGCTCTCTGGGAGGCCGAGGCGGGAGGATGACTCAAGGTCAGGAGTTCGAAACCAGCCTGAGCAAGAGCGAGACCCCATCTCTACTAAAAATAGAAAGAAATTAATTGGCCAACTAAAAATATATAGAAAAGAAATTAGCCGGGCATGGTGGAGCATGCCTGTAGTCCCAGCTACTCGGGAGGCTGAGGCAGAAGGATTGCTTGACCCCAGGAGTTTGAGGTTGCTGTGAGCTAGGCTGATCCCATGGCACTCACTCTAGCCGGGGCAACAGAGTGAGACTCTGTCTCAAAAAAAAACTATTCCACTATTATGTATACACTTATAAAAATGTAATTTCCTAATTTGTCACTTGTTTTTTCTCCTCACTTCTGATAAAATAAAATGTGTTCCCCACTCTCTAGGTCCTTTCATTTAATCTTTGTTCACTCTAAAAATATTTACGGAGCGCCTCCTATGTGGCAGGCACAGTCTGCATGTTACAGAACGGCAGCGACAAAACTGCCAACTTCCTGCCCTCAGGCACCTTCCATGCTAGCAGGAGTCAGACAGCAAACACGTAAATAAACATAAGATTATATAACAGACTTTCCTAGTGTTAAATGATGCAAAAAGTGAATCACATAACGAGGTAGAGAATGATTATGGAGGAAGAGGGTATTTTATTTTAGGTAAGGTGGTCCAGTAAGGCCTCTTTGAAAGATGGGATATTTTAATAGAATTTCAAATATGGAACTAGATGCATAACAGTCTCAAAGAAGCTATTACAGACAATGTGACTAGCTAATGTAAAAAACCCTGTAATGACGGTGTATCTGTGTATTTTCATCTATGGGCCACAGATGCCTGTGGCCATCCCTCAGGCCTACCAGCATTGCATTTCGCCCTCCAGTGGAGAGACAAAGAAAGAGGCTCACACACGTCATGAAAGCAGATCCCCAGCCAATTCTGGGCTCCTCAGTACATAGAGTATGACCTACAAGGGGTACAACCCCTCCAATTCCTCAGTTGATGGGGACAAACTTTGCTAAAAGAGGAACCAAGCAAGGCCCTCTGAAGCATGAGTCCCTACACAAGGGCCCCTCTTGCCCAGATCTAGGGTTTGTACCCTGGTGATGCTAGCCAGTATGAACTGGTTTATTAAGAGGGCTTTGATACACATTCTATCCTTTCAGCTGTGCACTAAAAATCACAGATTCAATCAATGCTGTCATCTAAACAGCAAAGAAATTATAAAATGATCTCTAGGATAGAATGGGTCCCAAGTATGAAACATTCAAACGTAAGGCGTAAAATGCAACTTAGTTTAGCAGCAGATGTAGAACATGGTACTAGGAATCAGAAGACATATAGTTACTTAATCCTTTGATCTGAGACATAACCACCTCTTGCAACTCTGTGAAAAATGGAAATAATACCTGTCGTTAGATGAATCTTACAAAAACAATTTGATATTAAATTAGGTATAATAAAAGCAAAGTGGTTATTTCTGGAGCTGTAGCTAAAAATATCTTGTGTGTGCTCTTTAAACATGCCATAGCAGCACCATGCCCTCTGTTCCCAGAGGGTTGGGGCTGAGCTAGACCATGCCACAGATGGGCAGTGCAGATGAACAAAATATGAAATCACTCTACT
Source organism: Mirza zaza (assembly GCA_008750895.1). Lineage (NCBI taxonomy): Eukaryota > Metazoa > Chordata > Mammalia > Primates > Cheirogaleidae > Mirza > Mirza zaza. Next base: position 30,618 of record VSMD01043017.1, read on the forward strand.
CAAGTTCTTGGTAGAGTACTACTGAACACAGTCTGGCCACTTTGGGCAAATCGCACAAATTCTTGGGATTCTATCTTCTCATTTATAAAATGGCATTACCTGTATTGTTAAGGGGTCAAATTATAACGTGCACAAATTCAGGCTCCTGTGTTTTAATTGTATGTTTCCTCCACTGGCTTTGGGGGAGGAACTAGATTTTCGTAGCCCTAGTAACCAAAGGCAATGCTTAGCAATAGGCCCTCAATAAAAGGGTGTAGATGGATGGGTCTTTTTACGTTGTAGTAATACATTTTTTGGTAGGCATGTCTAAGTTTTTTACTTATTAAAGGAAAAATAGCAGGAAATTTTAAATATGAGGGGGTGAAAAAAGGAGCCAGAAACCTGTATTTAATCCTACCATGTTATAATAAAATATTTGTATTTCAGTAACAGATAAATGGTAGCACAAAGATGATTACATTACTAGGAATGAACAGCATTGAACAATATTAATGAAGGATATGTTCTTTCTATATATAATTCTGTTTCTAAAGTATCATTGGCCCCTTCTGTTTGACACTTACTTCAAATCCACCACTCCTGTACAGATTTTTATCTCTTGAGATGGAGCCATGTCCTCCACCTTACCAATCTGGTCTCAGATGCAAAAAAGGGACAGTGTCTACAATTAAAATGGATAAACATAAAAGTGGTTGATAACACAGGTTAAGAACCTGGAATATTACTGCGGATACAAGCAGTTGTTTTATAAACTGCAGAGGCTTAGAGTTGAATAAACTCAGTAAATTCTATGGTGCTAAGTGATGCATTCTCCCAGACTAATAAAAGGGATCACCAACATTTTGATGGTCAATGATTAGTCCATAATCAAAACACACAGCAAAAGAAATACAAATTTAAAAACAGCATGGAGGTGGAAATATAAAAAGCAAGAAAATGACTAAAAACCAACTCTTACAGCTAACTGGAAAAAGGTGCCAACTGATAATTTAAAAAAAGAAAAACAGAAGATATTTCTTTAACCTTTAAATTTTTTAAACATTTGAATTTTAATATTTTATTATTAAATAGTAATATTTAATGATACTATTTCTATTTAATATTAAATAGTATTTATAATAAATATTTATAATATAATATATTATGTTTAACATATTATATTATAATATTAATTATAAAATTAAATATTTATAATATTAAATAGTAATAATTATATATAATTATTTAATTATAATATGGCATAGATATTTAACAAAATATTCAATATTTTAAACATTTAAATTTAAGACTTTGTCCATTTGGCTACTAGTAATAACCTAAAAGCAATAGATTTTCTACAATTTGTGAGGACAATATTTTGTTCTGCTTTACTTTATCTTTCTAGGAAAGAAAATCTCAGAAGACTTCAGGCACATTTTCCCATTGGTATTGTCACTCTCAAAACTAGTAAATTTGTTCTTTGAGACAAGTTTTATTTTTCCTCCAGGGGAAAAAAAAGAATAGCTCCTCTATTTGTAGTCATGCCAAATGCTTTCCAGCAGGTAAAAAGAATTTAATTTTTGAGAAAGAGAAGAAGAGAAGAGAGGAGAGGAAGGGAGGGGAGGGG